>PISX010026821.1:0-23858 GCA_004024625.1 Mellivora capensis | reverse complement strand
GCCTCTCCCCACGCCGACCCCGGCGCCGCAGAACACCCAGCAGTCTCCTCAGTCAGAAGAGCACGCCTTACCATTTACCAGGATTCGGGCGGCCTAAGCTCCAGAAACCCCCTTCCCACACAGGTCACCTCCCAGACGCGGCGGGAGGCTGGACCCCTCGCCCGCCGGAAGGGATGCGCTACCTTTGGACTGGCAGTCCGCGCAGAACTTGTTATCCTCCTCCAGCAGCAGGTTGGCCAGGACCGCCTGGTACCGATCCACGTCCTTCACCGACTTGCCCGTCATGGCCAGGGTGCCGGCGGGGGCAGAGGGCGACGCGCCCTCCCCGCCCCCAGGAACCTCTGCCTCAGTCGGGAGGTGAGGACTCCCGGTCCCCCGCCCAGGGGCACCTCCTGAGCGGGGCGGGGGGGGGGGAACCCCTCCTCTCGGGCCCGGCCCCGCGCCCCTTCTCTCGTCAGCCGCGCTCGCCCCTCACTCTGCAGCCCCTCAGTGCGGCGCCCCCTGGAGGGCTGAAGGAAAGGCCCGAGTCCAGAGGAGGGTGCCGGACTAGAGACCCTCAGCCCAGGCAAACGGAGCGCGCAGAGACGACCCTCCCGCCGGCCTGTCTGCGGGTCGTGCGTCCCGCGCCTCTGTTTCCCTGGCAGCTGCCGCCTGCTCAGCCACCACCTCGGCCGCCTACTTCCGGCAGCTCTTCCTCTCCACCTCCACCCAGCCCAGCACGCGCATGCGCCCCGCCCCTACCGCGTCGCACGGGGCTCTTCCCTCGGTTCCGCCACTCAAGAACCAATCCGGGCAGAAATGAGGGGCGGAGCTTGGGGGTGGGCGGAGGGAGGAGTGGGCACGCCTCTTGCGTGTCCTTGGAAAAGAATGAATGGAGCCTGGCCTAAAGCGAGTGTAGGGAGTGGAGGAAAGTGAAGGAAAACAACAATTAACATTTGCTGAGTTCTTACTAGGTGCCAGGCTCTGTGTTAAGCAATTTATTAGAATTATCCCAATATAATCCTTAAAATGTCTCTATGAGTTAAATATTTATCGTTCTTATGTAACCTGAGGGTTGCGGCTACTCCAAAGTCATCAGTTTATTCTTTTCTTCAACAGCCAGATGCAAGGCCAAACCCCCTAATCCAGGATAAGGGGGACAGCACGTCCTCCCCAAGTTTTCAGAGGATTCTGGTTACCTCTTGCTGCTCCCACTGAATTCTGGGTTCCTCTGTTCATTAGATTTCCTGCCGTCTTTGGACATTGTTTACCTGGTGCCTGGATACTTTCTTTTATTTCTTAAATCCTCCCCAAACAGTGCAGTTTTGTGCAGCAGACTTTCACTGAAGGTTATTTGGAGGGTTGTGGTGGAGAGGAAGGGTGATTACAGCAAAACACACAATAGAGAACTACTTAATTGACTATTTAACATCAGTGTTCAGGGATGCCTGGCTGGCTCAGTCAGTTAAGTGTCTGCCTTCTTTTAGGTCATGATCCCAGGATTCCGGGATCGAGTTCGGCATGGGACTTCTTGCTCAGTGGGGAACCTGCTTCCCCTCTGCCTTCTGCTCCCCCTGCTTGTGCTCTCTCTCTCTCCTAAATAAATGAATATTTTAGAAATAAAACTAAAAAATATAAACATCCCCAAACCACCCTCACTACACAGAACTCCTCCACAAAAGTCCTTTTCTTGGGGCACCTGGGTGGCTCAGTTGGTTAGGTAGCTGACTCTTGATTTCAGCTCAGGTCGTGATCTCAAGAGTCTTGAGATCAGACCCACACGGGGCTCTGTGCTCAGCAGGGAGTCTGCCTGATGTTTCTCTTTCTGCCCTTGCCCTCACTCACCCTCTCTCACTCTCTCTCTCTAAAATAAATAAATAAATCTTTCTTTAAAAAGTCCTTTTCTTTGGGGATTCACCTGCTCCCTGGCAAATGTTTTCGTTCATTCATTCGTTCACTCAACAAATTGTTACTGAGAAACTCCTAAGTCTCAGGCACTGGGCTAGGGGAAAGGGAGCAACATAATCTAATTAATGGTTTTTAAAAGCTTACTCTGGCTGCCAGGGGAAGAATGGATTAGGGAAACTGATTAAGACCAGATGCTCATAGTTCTCTCCAGTGAAACCTTCCCCTCCATCTTTACTTTTTCCTAAGCCCAGGTTTCCCTCAAAACGTTCATCTCACCAGGGGAAAACCAAAATTTTCTATTACTTTATTAATCAAAATTATTTAATTCTCTGGTCTAAATCTCTTCCCTTCTTGTCATGCCTCAAAGACTTGACTTTCGTAAACACATAAGTTCATTAAGGTATTTTTCCTAAACAAAATCTTGTTTATTTTTCTAGAAGGAATTCTGAATTTCTCTTGAGCTAATTTTCTCAACCTGCATCCAGTTTGTAATCATTTTTCTTACTTTAACTTATTTAACGTTTCTGACTTAAACACGTGTTTTATAAATGAACAAACCGAGACTTAAACTAATGATCTAGTGAGCAGTAGAGCTGGGATTTTTAATTCAGATGTCTGTAATTCCAGAGCCATAGAACTGTCAGGTTTTGCTTATGTTATTTTTATAATCCTCATAAAAACCCACTAAGATAGGTATTACCATAATCATGCTTCAAGAAATGATGAAACTCAAGCTGGTGGAATGGAGGCTCAAGATTACTCCGTTAATTGTAGTAAATGTGCCTAATCCTCTTCATCTCCATCCCTTCACTATGCAAATAGACTTCCTGCCTTAGTTTAACCCTAGTTCAATTTGATTTGTCACCCTACTCTCTGGAGAGAGCTTTCTCAGTAGCAAATCTGATTAAATCATACTCTCCTGTTTAAAAACCCTTTAGTGACTCTCCATCACCTCTGACTGTGCCTCTCAAATTTTCCCATCTAGTGACAGACTGCATAGTCCTATTACAGGACCAGAATGACTGGGTTTAAATATTCATTCAGCTTCACCTTTATTGTCGATGTGGCTTTGATCAAGTTACTTAACCTCTCTGTACCTCAGTTATTTCATCTATAAAATTGGGGATGATGATGATATCAATGGGACCTATTTCATAGAATTGTTATGAGGCTTAACTGAGTTAATGCCTGTAATATATTTAGAACAGCTCTTGCTGCAAAGTGAGTGATAGACTATTAATTCTCTTCAGTAAATATTACTGACTTTCTGCCTTCTGGCCACATGGTAGGATTTTATTTCTTGGCCCTCTTATGTGGTCAATGAGTTTGAGCAGAAAGGACATGTGTCGCTTCACACCCAAATCACTTATTTGCTACTTTGAGACTCCCCTGATTCTCTTTCCCTCTTTCATGGCAACCATCAACATTCAAAATGGCGATTTTTCTTAGTTCAGAATGCCATTACGATAGACTCGGTGGGTTATAAACAACAGAATATATTTCTCACAATTCTAGAGACTGGAAGTCCAAGATCAATGTAGCAAATGATTTCATGTCTGGTGAAAGCCCACTTCCTAGTGCATAGGCTATCAATGTCCATAGCCTGCACTCTTGGAAGAGCCTTAATTTTCCATTGCTGATGGAGCCCACTATGAGAAAGCTGGTGTCTATGTCAACAGTGCTATTTCTTGATGTTCATAGCACCAGGACTCTTCCGGATTCCAGGCAATCCCTTGCCAAGGATTGAATGGCCTCTCCCCAACTCTGTGTCACACATTGTCATTTGGGCCCTAAATGACTTGTGTGCCATCTCACAGTCTTTGTTAAAGACAGCTTGGCTGGCTTTTGAACCTCTCCCTCTAATCTAGGGCCTCAGGTCCTACACCAGGGACCAGAGAAGCCTGATGGGAACAGACTTCAGGCCATACCAACCTATCACTATTTTCAAAAGAGTCTGTGCCCCCTACTCCTACAAAATACCTCCCTCTTCCCTCCTCACCCTTAGTTTTACAATATCATCGCCCATTACCACCGACCAGCACAGATTCTGGGAGAGGGAGGAGGCAGAGTTGTCTACAGTAGTGCCTGAATCCCAGCCTCACTCCCCACCATTGCAATCGTGCTGTATTGTCCACAGGTGCCTAATAATGACCAGACATCACACGTGAGCAGTTGCATTGCAGCTATGTACTGAGGCAGGAGTGGGCACCTACATCCATATTTCTGGCCTTTTCAGGGCCTTCAAGGGACTGAGGACGTGTACCTGGTCTGGGCCTACTCTGGGGATCCTGTTGTATAATGAGAGAAACTCACCCCTCACCACATTGGAGAACGCTGGGGGAAAAGACAAGATCTTAAGTTTCCAGGAAGGCAAAAACAAGTCACATGAAAAGGATCAGGAATCAGAACGGCACAGAGTTCTCAACAGCCACTCTGGAAGCCAGGAGACAATGGAACATTGCCTTTAAAATTCTGAGGAAAACAAGAGTCATCAACCCAGAATTCCACACGAGCCACAGCATTTCTCTAGAGGCAGTGTGTTGAATAGAGACAGTTTTAGATACACTAGATTTCAAACTTTTACCTCCTGTGCTGGCTGTGCTCTGTTGCCCCTCTACTTCCATTCCACTCTTCTCGAAGCTCTGTGCCCCCAGAGGGAACCTCTGGGTAAGACATCCACTGCATTCCTTGCTGGCTTCTGACTGGCTTCAGCCAATGGGAGACATGACTGGGAAGTCAGAGGGCAGAGGTGGGGAGACGTAGAGCTATTTTCTCTGCTCCCTCCCTGCTGGCAGAAACATCACATCCCTAAATGACAGCTAGAGTCTTGTGAGTGTGGCATTCTCCTACAGCCGAGGCTGTTCTGGGAATACCCTCTCCAATCGCCCTTTCAGGCTTTGGGGATAACAGCTTTTTGCTGTTGCTAGCCCCAACGTACATCCTGCTGTTGGTGTTTTTAACCTTGCCCATACTTTTTAAAATGGTCCTTTCTTTAGGGGCACCTGGGTGACTCCGTCAGTTAAGTATCTGACTCTTGATTTCAGCTTAGGTCTTGGTCTCAGAGCCATGAATTCAAGCCCTGCATTGGGCTCCATACTGGGCATGGAGACTACTTAAAAAAAGAAAAAATCCTAGGGCCCCTGGGTGGCTCAGATGGTTAAGCATCTGCCTTAGGCTCAGGTCATGATCCCAGGGTCCTGGGATCCAGCCCCGCATCAGGCTCCCTGCTCAGCTCCCTCTGGCTCTCCCCTCTCTCCCTGCGTGTGCTCTCTCCCTCTCTCTGTCAAATAAATAATAAAATTTAAAAAAAAAAAAAAGCCCTTTCTGTAAACTCTTCAATTTCCTCTTTCGTATCAAGCTATATGCTTCCTCTTGGAACTCTAACCAGGTCACCTCCCCTGCGTATCAGAGTAAACAAAAAAAAGGAAAACATCAAATCCAGAAAACAGAGCACTTAGCACAGGAAAAGACAAAGGTCATTCCCAGTGTGCTGGTGAGGGGAGATTCCTGGGTGATGGTTCTGCAGAATGCCTACTCCTGCTTGGAGCTGCAGGACAGAAACTTTAAAACAGATGGCGCCAAGAAAATTGAAACATATAGATGAGCCGATATGCTGGAACTAAAAGGAAGTTCTCCTCTGTCAGACGATACATGGATGGATTAATCAGAGATTCATAAAAATGAAGCGAATAAAAAAATGGGGTGATTATTGACAAGTCTAACCAGAAAAGAGGTGTAACCAAGGTTCATCTGCCAATACTATTTAGTCATAACATCACAGACCTCAAGCGTTAATGTAACAAAATGTTGTTACCTAACTTTGGGAAAATGTGGGAGAGGATGTTTATGGCACGGAAAGGGGGGGGGATATACTAAAAGAAATCTGAATTCTTATCTTCCAGAGCAGAAAGTGAATAAACAAAGACAAAAAGGTATGTAATGGTAGTATAAGCATGTCATTTAGGTAAATCTGTAAATTCCAGAAGAAACATCACAGAAATTGAGAATGGCTGCCTTGGAGGAATAGGCATCAGCATGGGTTAAGTGTGGGGCAGGGCATTATCATGTGTCATTATAAACCTTGTATAACTACTTGACTTTTTAGCTATGTACAAGTTTTACTTTGACTTAAAAATTTTTAATTGGCCCTAGCATTTTTAAAACCCCACAATCTTACCTTTATCAAAGCTCAATGATGCTAAGAGATGTTTGAAACTATTTCCTGTTGAGGCAGTTTTGACTCCATGCTAAGTTATCCCAAGATGAGTGTTCCTCTGGGTTTTTCTCCCCTTTCGCCTGCTCTGCAGTGCCCAGCTCCCTGAAAGTTCAGAATACTTCTGAATGTACATGATAAGAAACCCAACTAACCATAGCTGAAATAAATAGTGACTTTTGAGGGCACCTGGGTAGCTCAGTGGGTTAAACCTCTGCCTTTGACTCAGGTCATGATCTCAGGGTCCTGGGATCGAGTCCCACATCAGGCTCTCTGGTTGGCTGGAAGCCTGCTTCCTCCTCTCTCTCTCTCTCTGCCTGCCTCTCTGCCTACTTGGGATTTCTGTCTGTCAAATAAATAAATGAAATGTTTTAAAAAATAATAATAATAAATAGTGGCTTTTTGACAGAACAAGAAATCCAGAAGCAGGGTTGTTTTGTTTTGTTTTATTTTTACATTTATTTAGCTTCCTGACAAGGCCATCAGCATCCAGACTCTATTATCCTGTTTTGCCATCATCAGCCTGTGGAATTTTCATCCACATGTTCCAGGGGCTCTCAAAGTGTGTTCTCAGCCCAATAGCAGCAGCATCACCTGGAAATTTGTTAGAAATGCTCATTCACAGGCCCACTCTAGACCTAGAAACCAGAAACTCTGGGGGTGAGGCTTAGCAGTCTATATATTAAGAAGCCCTCTGGATGATACTGATGCACACTCAAGTTTGAGAATCACTTCTCATGCAAATTGCCTTATGGTCACAAAATAGTTGCCACAGCTCCAAACATCACAACATCTTTGAAAGCAGGAAGAAGGGAAAAGGGATGTCTCCAATCTGGATGTTCCTTTTATCAGGAAAGCAAAACTTCTCCTAAAAACTCTTAGGACTCCTGGGCCAGAAGTAGGTTTCATGGTTCAACACGTAACTACAGAGGCAACAGGAAAGCATGTATCTAACTTTCCAGCCCCTCCAGTGGGAGGCAGCAGGAGAGAAAGAGCTGGGAATGGCTGTGGCCAGCCAGAAGATAACGTCTGCCACAGGGCCTATGGCGGTCAGGGCCACAGATAACATCATTCCTGACTTTCACCTGGGAAAGCAGCCAAAGATCTTAACACTGATCTGCAAGAATAGGCTTAGAACTTCCCAATTCTTCAGATGGGAGAATCAAAGGCAGAAATCTCATTCTTACTGATGTTATCAGTCTCTCATGCAATAGTGGTTCTGGTCATAATTCATTATGTCAAAAGTCTCCCTTTCCATCAGAAATGAGCAGGGGAGAGAACGATGGAGAAGAGAGGACAGAAAAACCTGTCCTGCCACATTGGCTTAAAGAAAAACTTTTTACATTTTAACATGGAGATTTGATGTTGTGGTTACTTTGCTATCATTGGCCAAATGGCCCATCAAAATGCCCCGTTTTCATACCCATCACACAAAAAAAGAAGTGCTTAACTCTTCCTTAATAGAGTTAATCACAGTTTCCAGGCAATCAGGGAGAACATGTCAGGCAGGGAAATTAGCATGCATGAAAGTGCAGAAGTGAGAAAGGAGAATTGCAAATTGTTAGAGAGGATGTATGTGACGGGCATCAGGAGAAGCTGGAGAAGGATCAGAGGTCAGATCACAAAGGGCCTTGTGTGCTGTCCTGAGGAGGTTGGACTCCACACTTTTCCTAATATCTTTAAGGGTCAGAGAGTATCTTTATTTGGGTCCACAAATGGACTTTGGCACTTTGTCAATGTTCTGCAATCATATGACAAGTTTCTTGGCTGTGTGGGTATGTGTACTTTTCTGAGGAGTGGGTGCTAGATTTGCAAAGACATGTGTAACTCAGACTAATTTAGGAATCACTTCTTTAAAAAGTCAAAGAATTAGTCATTATTTTTTTTAAGATTTTATTATTTATTTGTCAGAGAGAGAGAGAGCGAGAGAGCGAGCACAGGCAGACAGAGTGGCAGGCAGAGGCAGAGGGAGAAGCAGGCTCCCTGCCAAGCAAGGAGCCCGATGTGGGACTCGATCCCAGGACGCTGGGATCATGACCTGAGCTGAAGGCAGCCGCTTAACCAACTGAGCCACCCAGGCATCCCTATTCATTATTTTTTTTAATCACTGGAATAAATTCAGACTCTAAATTCTAGATCCAGGTTAACTAGAAAAGGACAGACCTCAGACTAGAACCAGGATTCCATTTTCCCATCCAGAACCCTTTCTTTGCAATTTCTGCAATGGACAATTTCCAACAAGTGCCAAGAGAGGGACAGGTTCTCCTCCAATATGGGAGAAATGCTTGCCAGGTCACAGAGTTCCTTCTCTCTCCAAAAACCTCTCAGTCCTGTCACTGTCACCATACCTATACAACGAGAAATGAAGGAATGGGACACCTGTGAAAAAGATCTACCAGCTTTCCTTCATAGCTGGGACACTCTAGAATGGCACTCCAGGAAGGCACCAGAAAATGGAACCGGAGTACCTTTTTCCAAGGGGAGTGGGATGAGTGCAAGAGAATCTGTCCATGATTTGCCCCTGTGGTTCCTGGTAAAGTGTGGGATCATTGGGTCTGCTCCCAACCTTGAGTCTTCAGAAGTCTCAGCTCTGGAGGCTTGCAATCATTATTCGTAATGAGTGGGCAAGCATGGTGGGTGGGGCAGAATATTATCACTTAGTTTTCTTTACTCAAAAAGAAATTTCTTTACAAAAATCACAATGAACAACAGAACTTTAAAAACATTTGTTTCAGAAGAAGACACCGAAATGTCCTTCACATGACTAAGCCTGCTCACCAATGATGTTATTTTGGTTCTTTGGGATTAATTCCTGAGTTTATGTTCTTAGCCCTTTGGGTACCACACATTGGAAATATTCATCCAAGTAGACTCAGAAGACCTCAAGAGTTAGTGCCCTTGATTAGGTAAGAACTTCCCTCGACCCAGCTAGTTGGGGCCTCACTTATCCAAACATATGATCCAACTAGTGCCTAAACAGGAAGTGGCCCAGATTCGCAAACTACTGCAAAGATTCAGTTTTGCACCAAGAATCCCATCTTCCTCTTGGTTTTGTCTCTTACCAGAAAGAGACAAATCAGCCCACTTTCCTCTATTCCCAAAGTCACCACTGGTTCCTGGGTCTCTTCTGGTCATGCTCTTACGGTGTCATGGGGCAGAGACCTCAGGTTTGCTCACTTGCCCTTTGTTCCCTTTGCTAATCTCCAACATGGTGTGATGGGTCGGATCTGAGTCCCGTGTCTGGTGCTGATGCACCCTGAGGCACAGCTGGTTCTGTTTGGGTACCTGCTGATCCCTGCTGAAGGTCATGGCTGAGGAAACCACTGATTTCTCTGCTGGGTCAACTGGCCTGGTCTCTGGTACTAATGATGTGTAGCTATTGGCTTCATCCTGTGGCTCATTCAGTAAATTCAGAGCACCTAGCTAGGCTACCATTTCATGGCTTTTTGAGACTGGGATCCTATGGACACATACCTGCTCGTCTTCACTAGAGCAAGATTCACCCCCCAACACATAGCTTCTTAGAGGGCTGGAGAGTCCACCCCACCAACCTCAACTCTGTGGAATGGTTGGAGACAACACTTGTCTTCTTTCTGACTTACCAGCCCTCTGCTTTCCAACAGCTCCTTATGAGCTACCATGTTGGGAAACGTGCTCCTGTAAGTGACCTGAGAATGGTCAGGGGGAGGGTGCTTGGACTGCAGAGAAAAGAACATGAGGATTAGAAACCATAAAGTTCCCTCCACTTATTCGCTGTGTGACCTCAGACAAGATATTTAACCTCTGTGTGCCTCAGTGTCCTCCTCCTTAACATGGGATTAAAAGAGTGGTTACAAAAATTTGAAAGAATGCATGAGATGGATCTGGGATATTGTGGGTGTTTAACAAATGATGTCTGTCTTTATATTAACTATGAACACTGGGCTATTTTGACCTCCACTTTATCACTCAAGTCATAAAAGCTTATGCATTAAATAACATAGCAGCAACATCAACAACAAAAAGCAGAAATACTGATCTCAGAAAAAGTCACAGAAATGCAATTGTGAGAAAATTTTATAAATTAAAAGTCCCAATAGAAAAACAGGCTGGCGGGGGGGGCGCCTGGGTGGCTCAGTGGGTTAAAGCCTCTGCCTTCGGCTCAGGTCATGATCTCAGGGTCCTGGGATCGAGTCCTGCATCGGGCTCTCTGCTCGGCAGGGAGCCTGCTTCCTCCTCTCTCTCTCTGCCTGCCTCTCTGGTGACTTGTGATCTCTGTCTGTCAAATAAATAAATAAAATCTTTAAAAAAAAAGAAAAAAAAGAAAAACAGGCTAGGGGATATGAGCAGGCACTTTGATGAAAGAAAAACAAAATGACGGGGTGCCTGGGTGGCTCGGTTGTTAGGCGTCTGCCTTTGGCTGAGGTCATGATCCTGGGGTCCTGGGATTCAGCCCCACTTTGGGCTCCTTTCTCAGCAGAAAGCCTGCTTCTCCCTCTCCCACTCCCCCTGCTTGTGTTTCCTCTCTCACTATCTCTCTGTCAAATAAATAAATTAAATCTTTTTTTAAAAAAAAGAAAGAAAAGAAAAACAAAATGATCAATAAATAAAAATTTTGCTCTTACTAGAAAGAAATACAAATTAACGGAATAATAAAAACAGTTTCATCTGTCATTTTGGCAAAGGTTTTAAAATTACAATACCCTCTTATGGGCTGGAAAGGAGAAAACCAGTAATCTTGTATATTGCTGGAGGCAGGGGCATGTGACTTTTTTTTTTTTTAAAGATTTTATTTATTTGACAGACAGAGTCACAAGTAGACAGAGAGGCAGACAGAGAGAGGAGGAAGCAGGCTCCCCACTGAGCAGAGGGCCCCATGCGGGGCTCGATGCCTCAATCCCAGGACCCTGGGATCATGACCTGAGCCAAAGGCAGAGAGGCTTTAACCCACTGAGCCACCCAGGCGCCCCAGGGGCATGTGACTTATTAACCCAATTCTGGGGAACAATTCAGGAATATATGTTAGATATCTTAGAATAATGCATATCCATGATGATTCTGGTTTCAGAAATTTATCCTAAAGCAGTAAATATAGCTAAATGCAGGATACTAAGCACTATTTATAATACTGAAAAATTGGAAACACACCAAAATCAATTTTTAAAAGGTGACTATCTGGAGGTTACCACCACAGTTTCCTAAGGATAAAAACTATAGTAGATGGGGCGCCTGGGTGGCTCAGTGGGTTAAAGCCTCTGCTTTCAGCTCAGGTCATGATCCCAGGGTCCTGGGATCGAGCCCCACATGGGGCCCTCTGCTCAGCAGGGAGCCTGCTTCCTCCTCTCTCTGCCTGCCTCTCTGCCTACTTGTGATCTCTGTCTGCCAAATAAATAAATAAAAATCTTTAAAAAAAAAAACTATAGTAGAATTCACATTGCTAAAAGAATGAAATCTGTATGTTGAAAAAACAAAAAGTATGTTTAAAAGCAAGCAACAAGCTTTTTTTTGAATATGCACCACAAAATTGGCAAAATAAGGTCCTACCACTGCAAATAAAAAAGGCTCCAATAGAAAAAAGACAAAGAGTTAGTTATCTGAAGGCAATTCACAGAAAAAGTATAAATGGTTAATAAACATAAGAAAAATACTTAGTTTTATTAAGAGAAATGCACCAAGTCAGCAAAAGAAGTTTAATTATAATATCCAGTGTTGTTAAGGTATATAGGGAACTATATATTTTCCACTAACTTTTGTTGGAAGTTTAAACTGGTTTAAAATTTTTTTCTGGAAAACCTCCAGCAGTATATTAAATAGCTTTTTAAAAAATCACCCCTGGGACAAATAATTCATTATATGTTAATTAAAATTAATTAGTTAAAATAAAGTAAAAAAATAAACATGTAATATTAAAGATTAAAATTGTTGCCCAGCAATTCCACTCCTAAGTAATTCATTAAGAAAATGAAAATATAAAAAACTAATCAGACCCTGTGCTCCAATTCTAGCACTATACAAAGGAAACGATACCCCAAATCCATTAAGAATTATGTATTGTAACTTTCTTCACAGCATTATTCACAGTTTTGCGAATGTAGAGGCTAGTTAAGTAATGTGTTTCTATAGGGGTGGAGGAAGAGGGCAAGGAGACCAGTTGCATTGATCTCATCTAGTTCCTCATGCATATTCTAGTGGATACCACAGAGAGATATAAAAATGATTTGAGGATAGCCTGTGTGGCTCAGTCGTTAAGCATACTTCAGCTTGGGTCATGATCTCCGGGTCCCGGGATTGAGCCCCATGTCAGGCTCCCTACTCAGCGGGGAGCCTGCTTTCCCTCTGCCTGCCTCTATCCTACTTGTACTCTCTCTCACTCTCAAATAAATGCATAAAGTCTTTTAAAAAATGATTCGAAAAGTATGACATATAGTGTGAAGACTATTTTTCTTTTTAAAAAATTTTTAAAAGGTTGTATTTCTTTATTTGACAGAAAGAGAGCACAAGCAGGGGGAGCAGCAAGCAGAGGGAGAAGCAGGCTCCCCACTGAGCAGGGAGCCCATGGGCCTGATCCCAGTACCCTGCAATCATGACCTGAGCCAACGGCAACTGCTTAACAACTGAGCCACCCAGGCACCCCTGAAGACTATTTTTCTAACAGGATATATAAGAGGAGGGAAAAACTGACTTCACACTTTTCCCTACCTCTGCCCTCCAGCCAGATGCAATTTTGGTTCTTCTAAGGGTCAGGATTCTCCTCCCCTCTGGGCCTCCATTTGCTGTTCCTCCTGCCTGGAAGACCACACCTTACTCCACACCCCTCATCCCTACCTCATCTCTCCTCTTCCTTTGGCCAGCTCCCATGCAGATCTAGACCCCAAATAATAAGCGTAAACCCTGGAAACATAAATACTGGTTGTATTAAAAAAGAAAAAATGTCAAACTCCTTTCAAGAGTACTGTGTATAACTGTTGAGTGTGTATGTAGGGCTTGAGACTCCAAGACTTTGCTCAAGGAACCACTGAAGGTGATGCAAACACACACACAAAAGATTTTATTTATTTAAGAGAGAGAGCAAGTAAGCATGAGCAAGGCAAGTGGCAAAGGAAGAGGAGAGGCAGAGTCCCCACTGAGCAGAGAGCCTGATGTGGGGCTCTATCCCAGGACTCAGAGATCATGATCTAAGCTGAAAGAAGACACTTAACCAAATGATCTACCCAGGAACCCCATAGTCAAATTCTAAAGAAGATTGGTGAGGGGCTCCTGGGTGGCTGTCAGTTAAATGTCTGCCTTTGGCTCAGGTCATGATCCCAGAGTCCTGGGGTCAAGCCCTGCATCAGCTTTCCTGCTTGGCTGGGAGCCTCCTTCTCCCTCTCCCACTCCCCCTGCTTGCGTGTTCTCTCTCTCCCTCTCTCACAAATAAATAAATAAAATCTTAAAAAAAAAAAAAGATAAAGAGGGTGGGTGGGTCTAGTCAGTTGCAGAACATTTGTTTTGCAAGTTTGGGGCCAGAGCGGAATTGTTTAGGATATATTAAGAGAGAAAGAGAATACTTCCCCCCAAAGATCTTCTTCTCCAACCCTTTTTTTTTTATAGTATTCATCCTCTCTGCTAAATAAATTTAGAATAAATGTTTAAAAACTATTGGCTTAGGTGGTGCCAAATTAATATCCTGCTCCAGACACTCAAGGAAATGTCCATCATGTTTCTGCTTATCTGCACAGTACTGCCAAAACATCACTTTCATTGTTGCAGGCTCAGTACCGAGCACTCTACAAAAAGCTTATAGAATGAATAAGTAATGGGATGCAGTCAAATGGAGACATGACTGGTTCTTTCAGAGAGATTTAATAGGAAACTTGGGACCTGAAAAAGAAGAGTGTGACATAAGCCCATTTTGTAAACTGGAGTGTTCCGCTCTCAGCCAGCTGCTTCCTGCTGGGGGGCGGGGGGGGGGGGTGGTCAGCATGACCTGGTAAAAATAGCCCTGAGTTGAGTGAGATTCAAGAAAGCGGATTTCTTTCTTCTTTTAAAATTTAATTCCAGTATAGTTAACATACAGTGTTAAATTCGTTTCAGGTGTACAGTATAGTGATTCAACAATTCCATGCATTAGCTCTCATCACGATAAGTGTCCTCTTCATTCCTTTCGCCTATTTCACCCACCTCCCCCACCCACCTCCCCTCTGGTAACCCTCGGTTTGCTCCCTCTAGTTAAGAGTCTTGTTTTTTGGTTCGTCTCTTTTTTTCCTTGTTTGTGTGTTTTGTTCCTTAAATTCCATGTGCAAACGAAATCATACAGTATTTGTCTTTCTCTGACTTATTTCACTTAGCATAATACCCTCTAGATTCATTCATTTCATTGCAAATGGCAAGATTTCATTCTTTTGATGGATGAGTAATATTCCATTGTGTGTGTCTGTGTGTCTGCATGTTTGTGTGTCTGCATGTATACACACACATACATACCACATCTTCTTTATCCATTCAATTATCAGTGGGCACTTGGGTTGCATATGTTGGCTATTGTAAACAATGCTGCAATAACATAGGGGTGCATATATCTTTTCAAATTAGTGTTTTCATATTCTTTGGGTAAATAGCCAGTAGTAGAATTACTGGATCAAATGGTAGTTCTATTGTTAATTTTTTGAGGCATCTCCATACTGTTTTCCACAGTGTCTGCACCAGTTTACATTCCCACCAAAGGGTTCCTTTTTCTCCATATACTCACCAACTCTTGTTGTTTCTCGTGTTGTTGATTTCAGCCATTCTGACAGGTGTGAGGTGATATCTCACTGTGGTTTTGATTTGCATTTCCCCAATGATGAGTGATGTTGAGCATCTTTTCATGTGTCTATTGGCCATCTGTATGTCTTGTCTGGAAAAATATCTGTTCATGTCTTTTGCCCACTTTTTAATTGGATTATTTGGGGGTTTTGGTGTTGAGTTGTATAAGTTTTTTGTATATTTTGGGTACTAACACTTTACCTGATATGCCATTTGCAAATATCTTTTCCTGTTCAGTAAGTTGTCTTTTAGTTTTATTTCCTTTCGTTATTTCCTTTACTCTACAGAAGCTTTTTATTTTGGTGTGGTTCCAATAGTTTATTTTTGCTTTTGCTTCCCTTGCCTCAAGAGGCATATCTAGAAAAATGTTGCTACAGCCAATGTCAGAGAAATTACTGCCTGTGCTCTCTTCTAGGATTTTTATAGTTTCAGGTTTCACATTTAGGTCTTTAATCCATGTTGAGTTTATTTTTGTGTATGGTGTAAGAAAGTGGTCCAGTTCCATTCTTTTGCATGTAGCTATCCAGTTTCCCCAACACAATTTAAAGAGACCTTCTTTTTTTAAAGACTTTATTTACTTATTTGAAAGACAGAGACCACAAGTAGGCAGTGATGCAGGTGGGGGTGGGGGGAGGGGAGGCAGGCTCCCTGCTGAGCAGAGAGCCCAATGTGGGGCTCAATCCCGGGACCCTAGGATCATGACCTGAGCTGAAGGCAGAGGCTTTAAGTCACTGAGCCACCCAGGCACCCCCAAATACCTTCTTTTTCCCATTGCATATTCTTGCCTCCTTTGTCATGGATAAACTGGCCATACGATCATGGGCTTACTTATTGTCCCTGCTTTTCTATTTATCTATGTGTCTATTTTCGTGCCTGTATCATCCTGTTCTGATTTCTACAGCTTTGTACTATATCTTGCAATCTAGGATTGTGGTACCTCCAGTTTTGTTCTTTTTCAAGGTTGCCTTGGCTATTTGGGGTCTTTTGTGGTTCCATACAATTTTAGGATTATTTGTCCTGGTCTTGTGAAAAATGTTATTGGTATTTTGATAGGGATTGCATTAAATATATAGATTGCTTGAGCCCTGGGTAGCTCAGTCTGTTAGGCAGCTGACTCTTGATTTTGGCTCAGGTCACAATGTCAGGGTTGTGAGATGGAGCCAAGGCCCTCATCAAGCTCCACACTCAGCGTGGAGTCTGCTTGTCCCTCTCCCTCCACTCCTCCCCCACTCATGCTTTCTCAATCTCTAGAACAAATGAAATCTTTTTTTTTAATGTGTAGATTACTTTGGATAGTACAGACATTTTAACAATATTTGTTTTCCCAGTCCAAGATCATGGAATGTCTTCCCATTTCTGTGTGTCATCTTCAAACTCTTTCATCGGGGCTTTATTGTTTTCAGAGTTTAGGTCTTTTAACTCTTTGGTCAAGTTTATCAAGAAAGCTGAGAGGAGGGACGCCTGGGTGGCTCAATTGGTTAAGCGGCTGCCTTCGGCTCAGGTCATGATCCCAGCGTCCTGGGATCGAGTCCCACATCGGGCTCCTTGCTCGGCAGGGAGCCTGCTTCTCCCTCTGCCTCTGCCTGCCACTCTGTCTGCCTGTGCTCGCTCTCTCGCTCTCTCTCTCTCCAACAAATAAATAAAATCTTCAAAAAATAAAAAAATTTTAAAAAAAAGAAAGCTGAGAGGAGACATTTTTAAGAGGTGGGAATCTGAATACTATTTACTATTTTGTTTTTTTACAAACAACAATGCAAAGTAAAGCAAATAAGCACCAACCTTTCAAGTCCCTTTCCAGCAACAGAAAGGAAACTCCTCCTTGACTAATCTGGAGTGTGACAGCAGCAGGTCACCGTGTTGTCTCCTGAGCTGGGAATGAGCTGAAACGGCCATACATTAGTGAGTGGTCTGGCCCACTGCTCAGCCTTCTTGCTTTTGCCACTCCCATTCACAGCTCAGATGGCTCATGATGATTGCCTTCAACACCTCTGCCAAAGTCCTCGAGCAATGAGGATTTTGTCCTGCCATGAGGCTTCACAGAACGGAAAGCCTGAGCTGGGAGGAATCCTGCCCGTTAACGTCTCAAAGCAAACACTCATGAAGAGCCTCTCTCATAGTGGACCTGGGTTGGGCCCCGAGGACGTAGCAAAGAAGCAGACACAGTCCTGCCCTCGTGGCATTTGCAGTCTACCAGAGGAGGCTGAGAAGTTCATGGTCATGCCAATGCCATACAGTACACCCTGATGGGGAAAGTGCTGGAGCATGTTGCAGAGGAGGGAGGTGGGGGTGGGGGGGTCACACAATCCAGGGAAGGCTTCTGGAAGAGGACGAAGCCTAAACTCAACCCGAAGAACAATAAGAGGGAGCTAGCTGAACCATGACCTTGATGGCATCGTGGAAACTGTGAGGCTGCCTGCAGGCAGTGTGGCTGCAATGCAGGGTGCTTGAGGCGGGAGAGAGGGAAAGATGAGAGGCAGTGTTTAACAGCAAGAACAACCAGATCACAAAAGTTGTTCTAGATCAGCTGAGGTAGGAATTTGGTCTGTATCCCGAAGTCCATGGGGAGCCATTACAAGTTTTAAAACAGGAGACAAATATGACCGAGTCTGTTCAGTGAGATCACACTGGCTAACATTTGGAGGGTGCGGTGGGCAGAACAGTGCTCCATCAGATATCCACATCCCAATCTCTGGAACCAGTGAATATGTTCCATGACAAGGCAGAAGGGGCTTTGCAGGGGTGATTACATTAAGGCTCTTGAGAAAAGGAAACTGCCCTGGATCAACCAGCTGGGATCAATGTAACCACAAGCATCTCGACAGGAGAGGAGGGAGGAAGAAGAGAGAGGTGGAGGAGATTCTGTGTCGGAAGACAAAGATGGCCACAAGCCAAGGGATGTGGGAAGACTTTAGAAGGTAGAAAGAGAAAGGCAATAGAACTCCCCTTAGAGTCTTCAGAAAGGAAGGCAGACCTGCTCACATTTTGATTTTGTCCCAGTTTGAAAGAACTCTGGATGTTACAGGATGTTAAGGCGTTGCCCATAACAGCTAAGAAGGAAACGAGGAACATGTTATTGGAAACCCATTTCACAGTAGCAAGAAGCCTCAAATTGCATGTCTGCTGTCATGAGGAAAGCAGAATTTATGGACAACGAACTTGGGTATTTTGCTGAGAAGATTCCAAACAAAGCGTTTAAGAGTGTGGCCTGGCTTCTTGAGGCTGGGAGTAAGCGGGAGGGGACAGAGATACATTGAGAAAAGAACCATCAAACAAAAACGAAGCGGGGCTCGGTGCTGTGGGGGAATTCGCAGCCTATCTAGATCGCAAATGATATTAATATGAAGAGAGTCACTGTCAGGAAAAGGGTGTTCTAGAGAAAAAGCTGGGGGTGTGCCTGGGCAACCTTTTGTTAGCATCTCTGAAAGATGTGAAGGTCCAAGTAGGTAGTCACGTAAAAAGGCTTTTTGAAGAGCTTTAGCTCTTCTATGTGACTCATAGATCACATCAGCTGTCTCAATGGAAGCCAAAAACAGAAATGGAATCATCCAGAGAGCATCTGTGAAGGAGCCCCTGGTGTGAGGGAGCGAATCCCTGAGACATACCTGAGAGACCCACAGGGTTCTTGAGACTTTTACACCGGGTGAAACAGGGACACCTGGACTGAAAGGGATGGAAAGAGTCTGAAACAAAAGAAAGCAGTAGGACTCCCAAAATTCTGCAGGCAGGAGACAGATTTATAAAAACAGTCCAACTGAAAGCAGGTGCTGTCTTTCATGAGAAAGAAAAAAAAAATGACTCAGAGAGCTGAGCCTTAAACTACAGAGAATTATCTTAGGACTTGAAGCCTAATGGATCTTGACCAACCTAATTTTGAAATTATATGAGACCCAGGACTCCTTTATTTCTTCCATTTGCTCTCTGTTGGCACAGGAATGTCTGTGACTCTGACCATACGCAGGTCCTGACATTCTATGCTGGGAGAGAGAAGTTGTTTCTAGTTTCTTGGATCCACACAGAGAGAGGAGCTCTACCTCAGCATAGACCACACTGAGTCTCATTGTATACCTAATAGAGATGATATTGATGATGAGACCCGGGAAAGTGAGCTGATGAGATTGCTTTTGGACTTTGAGTTGATGCTTTAATGGGCTGAGACTTTGAGACAATTTGGGGAACTCTTTGGAACGAGGTAAGTGTATTTTGCATGCAGGAGAGACATGAATATTTGGGGGTCAGAGAGAAGACTGTGGTAGGAGAATAGGAGCCCTCCAAGGATGTCCACACCTTAATCCCCAGAACTGTGAATTTGTTAGATTACATGGCAAGACGGTCTTTGTAGATATAATTAAGTTAAGGATCTTGTGATGGAGAGATTACACTAGATTAAATGAGTGGGTCCAGTGCAAACACAAGAGTCCTTAAAAGTGGAAGAGGAAAGCAGAAAAGTAGAGGGAGCTCCAACCAGGAGAGAACGATAAGAGAGGTGTAACTTTTATGCCTTTAAAGATAGAGGAACGGAGTCATAAATCAAGGAATGTGGGAGGCCTCTAAAAGATAAAAAGTGTCAGGAAATGGACTCTCTCCTAGAGTTTCCAGAAGGGAACACAAAAAGCAAAGAAGGGTAAAATTGAAGCCTACAGTCAAATTCAGAGGCGGCTGCAATGAGCAAAAGAGGATGGTGTCCAGGCTGAGGCAGAGGCGGGGGGGCAGAGAGAGGTGGAAGAATTAGATAAACATACATGAGTACAGTGAGTGGAGCACGGTGATAAAGCCGGGGGAGGAAAGAGGGTAGAGTCAAGGCTGACACCCATATTTTTGACGTAAGCAATAGGGCAGAGAAACCATTGGCTGTGTAAGCTAGACAGGAAGAAGAACGAGTTTGGGAGCCAACAGATAATTTCATTTTGAACATATCAACTGCCTATGGTACATCCAAGAGGCTGTTGGATAAGTGGGTCTGAGGCTCTGCAGAAGACATAGAAGTGATAGTAAAAGTCAGAGGAGGGGGTAAGATGGCCCAGGAAGAACATGGGGAATAAGAGACGGACAGGACAGGATGCTTCGGAGTGGTAAGTGAGGGTGTGCAGAGAAAGGAAACCCACAAAGGAACATCAGAAGGAACAGCCAGAGAGGTAGGAGGAAAACCAGGAGAAAATAGCTCATGGGAGCCAGCACCACAGTCTGTCAGTGTTGCACCAGCACTGGGAGAGAATCAGATGGAACAAATAGGGGGTCAGGTGGAACCAGGAGCAGGGTTGGGCAGTTTAGAGGAGCTTGGAGGAGCTATGCTCCAGTGCAAGAAGGGAATACAGAGGTTGGCACTTTCTGCCCAGGCATATGACAGCAGCCAGAGTCCAGAGTGAGAAAACCTGCTTAGGACTGAAGCTCAGCCTGGAATGGGTACCTGGTTCCCTTCCAGGAAAGGATTCTAGCAGGAAGGGGGATCATGTCACCTACCCTGTGTTCTAAACACTAGCCCTGTACCCTGCCTTTGCTTACAAAGTTTCTTCTGCCTAAAATAAATATCCAAAGCCTGCTTGGCACTGTGCTAAGTGCTTCCGGGACATCAAGAAGCATTGGTGTTTTCCCCTACTTGCCAGTTAGGAAACCGAGACTCAAAGAGGTGAAGTGACTGGCCCAAGGTCACACAATTCGTATGCCGTTGAATCAGGACCCAAGTCTAGCCGAATACAAACTCTAAGCTCTAATTCCCCAAAAGCTATGATCTCTCCTTCCTTGAGTTTCCACGGCGTTTTATTTTCTTCTCTCCCCATTTCATGTCCCCATCAATTTTTCTCCCTGAGAAAGAGGCTTTTTTTCAACTTGTCAAGTTGTCGGCACTGTGTGCTGCAGCAGAGAACCACTAGGTGGCGCCAGAGTACCAGGCAGCCTGATTTCCTGCTGACCAGGAGTTGGACTACCTGAAAGACAGGAACCGCGGTCGGGGCGAGGGGGGATGGTAAAAGGGGGGGTGGGTGGACAAGGGAGCCTGGCCTTTTCTTCTTGCTCTCCATGCCCACCCCTCCTCCCCATCAGAGCTGGGGAGAAAAGAGCAGGAAATCCGAAGGTTAGAGATTAGAGGTCTGATGATCGTACACTGGAGTGGCCCAATTAAAGACCAGCAAATAAATCGAGGACCAGCAAAATAAAAGCTTGTAGCAAGCTTGTGGCTGGGGCTGGATTTCAGCCCCACTCTCGTCCCTGTCATCATTTGGGCGCAGAGCCCAAATTGCTGTGATCATTGGCGGGGGGTGGGGGGGTGGGGGGGGTGGTCGGAAATGCACATAATTGGTACTTACCATGAGCCAGAAATGGTGGAAATACAACTGGGTGCCCTTGGGAAAACCATTTGTTCCTCTAAGCCTTAGTCTTTACATAAAGTGGGGATAATCACGAGACCTACTTCACTGAGTGTTGTGAGGACTTAGCAACAAAACGCACAGAATGGACTAGTACAATGTCCTATAACAGGTGCTCAATAAGTATGATTATAAATATAAAATAATTATAATCATATAATTATGCAGATCATACATTTTATTAGCAGTAATTAGTAGTTCCGAAGGGTACCTGGCTGTCTCAGTCTGTGGAACATGGGACTTTTGATCTGGGAGTTGCAAGTTCAAGTCCCACATTGAGCGTAGAGCTTACTTTAAAAAATAAATAAATAAATAAAATATTTGCAATGATTAGTAGCTCCTAGCTACCCTTTTTATGATTATGTCAGTTATTTAATCATTTCCTCACACTATAGGCCTGATACATAGCAGGTCCTTGGGAAATACTAGTGGAATAAAACATTTAAAAAATGAATTTCCGTCCCGTTCTCTGGGCTTTTCCAGTTTGTAAAGTCCGGGAAGACTTTCTGGAGGTGGAGTCTTTAAGGACTAGCTAAGGATGATCACACCTTCTTTGGACTACAGAACAGTGCCTAGGGACAGACAGAAAAAAAGAGAGGGAATGAGGAAGGAAGGAAAGAAAGAAATGAGGGAGAAAGAAAGGAAGGAAAGGAAAGAGAGAAGAATGAAAGAAATCTCAAGGAGGTTTTGAGTTCCATTAAGGATCTCTGAGAAGGGGCTGCAAACAGGATCCCTATCAAAATGCTTAGTAGAGAGTTGGTATCAATATATTCTAGGTCCCCACAGTCCAGATTTCCCCAAATACAGCCCTCAGCACACTTCTTTCTTACTTGAGCCCCTGTCTCCCAGTGTGAGTGCCGTCAAGGCAGAAACTTCATCTATATTACTCAAAAATATTCATACCTTGTACAAAGCAGGTGTTCACGAAATAGTTGTTGAATTGTTAAACAGGGCTGAATTCCAGTTCTGGTCATGGTGCAGTAAATTGTCAAAATATGTAACAAAAACTGTAAAGTGACCAAAAGCAACCATGAACTGGAGGCTGATTCAGCATTTGAAAGAAGAGAACCACATTAGACAGGATCCACATTTATATGGATTTTCTGCCAAGGGGATCCCTTAGTCTTCACAGAACAGACAAGCTAAAAATCAAGTAAAAAGCTAGGATTCTATGGGTTTGATGAATCAGAAGACAGAGTTCAGGGCTGCCACAGTGGATAAAAGATCGAGGGAAAAACCCCAGATACAAAAAAGCCACAAGGAGGGATGGCCAAAAATCTGTCCATCAGCTAACTCCCTTTGAATTCATGGCTAACTTCTGAGCTGCACATGTACAGACAAGATTCCAAATAACCCACGTGGAAATCAGTGATTGGAAGGATCGAGGAACTGAGCCAAGATTTCAGCTACTGCCTAATGCAAGGAAGACAGTTTGGAGCTTAAGTTATGCCAATGTAGAAGTGCTTGGTGAACAACCAGGGCATTCTGTTAAAGTCCCAGAAGGGTGATACCTTAGGAGAAAATTCTATATCATGTAACTAAGACATATACCCAAGGATTAGGAGCAAAGCCAAAAGTAGAATTACCCTAAAAATGAGTAAAATTCAGGTTCACAAGTTCAAGATAATCCACCAGTAAATTGACTGTTGGCTGAAAAAAACATTGGACACTCTCCAGAGGACTATAACACAATTCAGAGTTTCTACAACACATCATTTGTGCCCAATATACAATAAAAACTAAGAGACATGCAAAATGAGCAAATTAAAAAAAAAAAAACAGGAAAATGTGAGGTCAAATACAAAAGTACATCAATAGAAACAGAGCCATAGACAATCCCTAGATATTGGGGTTAGCAGCCAAGGACTTAAAAATAACCAGAAAAATATGGTTAAGAGTCTATTAAAAAGCTCCCACCATACAACCTAGAAGAAGAGCAAAATTCAAAGCAAGAACAATGAAGTAATCAACAAAGATAACAAGAGAAATAAAATTGAAAACAGAAAACAATAGAGAAAATCAAGGAAATTAGGAACTAATCTTCTGTGTGAACAGACATTTCTGCAAAGAAGACATCCAGATGGCCAACAGACACATGAAAAAGTGCCCAACATCACTCGGCATCAGGGAAATACAAATCAAAACCACAATGAGAGACCACCTCACACCAGTCAAAATGGCTAAAATAACAAGTCAGGAAATGACAGATGTTGGCAAGGATGCAGAGAAAGGGGAACCCACCTACATTTTTGGTGGGAATGCAAGCTGGTGCAGCCACTCTGGAAAACAGTATGGAGGTTCCTCAAAAAGTTGAAAATAGAGCTACCCTATGACCCAGCAATCGCACTGCTGAGTATTTATCCTGAAGATACAAATGTTAAAAAAAAAAAAAAAGAAGAAGAAGAAGGGGTGCCTGGGTGACTCAGTGGGTTGAAGCCTCTGCCTTCGGCTCAGGTCATGATCTCAGGGTCCTGGGATTGAGCCCCGCATTGGGCTCTCTGCTCAGCAGGGAGCCTGCTTCCCCCCCTTTCTCTCCCTGCCTCTCTGCCTACTTGTGATCTCTCTCTCTCTGTCAAATAAATAAATAAAGATCTTAAAAAAAAAAAAAGGTACAAACATAGTGGTCCAAAGGGGCA
>PISX010026820.1:0-23846 GCA_004024625.1 Mellivora capensis | reverse complement strand
GCTCACCCTGCCTCTACTGTGTTCTACTCTGGGGAACAAGGAAAAGCAGATCAGAACCTAAGAAAATTGGAGTGTAATCTCCAGTTTGGGGACTCTTTGATCTTAAGCATCAATACAGAACAACAGAGGCTCACTGTAGATTATAAAAATGACTATGAGGGACGCCTGGGTGGCTCAGTTGGTTAAGCGGCTGCCTTCGGCTCAGGTCATGATCCTGGCGTCCTGGGATCGAGTCCCACATCGGGCTCCTTGCTCTCCAGGGAGCCTGCTTCTCCCTCTGCCTCTGCCTGCCACTCTGTCTGCCTGTGCTCGCTCATTCTCTCTCTCTGACAAATAAATAAATAAAATCTTTAAAAAAAAAATGACTATGAGACCAGGGAGTTCCAAATCTCTGTAGCCTTACCTATTGCCATGAGAAACAACTCAAGCAGGGGAGTTTCTGTCTGGCTTGTAGAAGCAGGACTCTCCTCTCATATTTGGATGGTTTAAGTACCAGATTCATAAGCAATAATGTGCAAGGAGTGGGTGAAGAGTGATACCAGACTTCCTACAACCAATACCAGTGGATTCTTTCTTTCTTTCTTTATTTATTTGTCAGAGAGGGAGAGAGAGCAAGCACAGGCAGACAGAGTGGCAGGCAGAGGCAGAGGGAGAAGCAGGCTCCCTGCCGAGCAAGGAGCCCGATGTGGGACTCGATCCCAGGACGCTGGGATCATGACCTGAGCCGAAGGCAGTCGCTTAACCAACTGAGCCACCCAGGCGTCCCTACCAGTGGATTCTTAAGCATTAGAAATATAAGAGATAAGAACATATTTATAATATTAATTGACAAAGTATGTAGTTACAGCATTACACTGTAACAGTTTGTCAGGGAACCTGATATGTTTTTTTTTTTTTTTTAAGATTTTATTTATTTATTTGACAGACAGAGATGACAAGTAGGCAGAGAGGCAGGCAAAGAGAGAGGAAGAGAAGCAGGCTCCCTGCTGAGCAGAGAGTCTGATGCGGGGCTTGATCCCAGAAGTTTGAGATCATGATCTGAGCCAAAGGCAGAAGCTTTAACCCACTGAGCCACCCAGGCGCCCCAGGTAACCTGATATGTTAACGCTAAGGTGAGCACTGTTTTCATAGGTGGAAATTTTTTTTTTCAAGATAGAAATAAAATTTACAAAAAAGAGTGTGAGGAAAACAGGCTTTTGGTAAATGCAGCTGACTTTTTTTTTGGGTAAGAATCATGTGTTGTCCTTTCTTGTGTTTTAGGTGAGGAAGAGATTTAACATCTGTTTTCTTCTTTATGTATACTTAAAGG
Source organism: Mellivora capensis (assembly GCA_004024625.1). NCBI lineage: Eukaryota > Metazoa > Chordata > Mammalia > Carnivora > Mustelidae > Mellivora > Mellivora capensis. Next base: position 22,537 of record PISX010026820.1, on the reverse strand, counting down.
TCTGCATGAGGCCTGTCATGAAGAACTCAAAGAAGGTAGTCAGTTATAATTTAAGACTCAAGTATAATGAAAACGGGAGAAATTACAATTAAGAAAATCACTTCAAGTCACTATGGAGCCTATTTCTAATGACTATATAACTGGTGTAACCTCTGAATTTCTTATTTATTTTTCCAGGTTACTGCAGGAGGTCTGCAGCATTAGGTAAACCTGCACCTGAATGAAATTGCTTCATCAGTTATGCTGTTTTAATGGCACATCTAGTGAATCGAATGACTGCCAAATCACTTTAGTTCCTAAGGAAAACCATAAATATTCATCTTAGACTGAGCCTTTGCACACAAACCAAATTGGAGAATTTAGGCCATTACCGGATATTTCAGACCAGAAAAGAAAATAGATTTTTCACCTGAGATATTCAGATAATATAAACGAAGGGAAATGTTTTCTCTTGAATTATCCTGGTATTTTCTTTCATCCTCAGTTTCAGGTTAGGTTAATTCAACACATAACTGTCTATCGTACAAGGCATTTAAGTAGACATTGTTTATGGAAATAAGTAAGACTAGGTCTTTGCCCAGGAATATACGGGGGTTAAGGATGAAGTAGAAATTTGGAATAAATTTAATAAAATAATAAATTCAAAATAAATTATAAATAAAAATAAAAATACAATTAAAATATTAAAAAATAAATAAATTTAAAAAAATAATAAAAGTAAAATAAAAATTAAAAAAAATACCATTATTTGGAAGCATACTATACAACTGTAGTTGTGCTAGTGACCTTTATCTTCTTAAACCAATTTCTATTATCTCTGAAAAGTCTTTAAGTATTATTTTTCCTATTTTAGAGCATAAATCAGAGAATGTAACTGAACTAAGAAACTTGCATATTTTGTCAGTGACTAAACTTGGATTAAAATTCAAATCACTCAGATTCCAGACCTGACAATGAACAATTATCTATTGATGGACAAGTCAATCATAATGCATGTGTATACATGCTTCTGTAAGAGTGAAAATTCACTGAACAGATACTCAATTGGAATTCATAATCTCAGCTCTCCTAATTTAAAGGACTTTTTAATAATGTGGATACTATATAGTTATTTTATGACAGTATCATTACTATTATTTATGTTTTAATGATATACTTCCTGTACAAGCAATCCCAGATTATATGTAATTACCTGATCATGATGTACATTTTGTCTACATTCCCTTTTATTTACATGCCACATGGATACTGAACACTGTAACATATGAAATCAGCTATTTTATATAGGTAAAGCTTAGAGAGTTTAAAGTGAGGTTTGTGGGTCAAATGACCAATTCTGGAGACTCCCAGCAGAGTTATGTACAAAAATAGTTTGCTCAACTAATGAATAGATAGGAAGGAGTGGGCCAAATGGATGTAACATCTTATCCTCTACCCTGATGTAGCTGTGTACAATGTTGTGTTAGTAGTTTTAAATCACCTAGTTCTAGAAGCCAAATGCCAATAATTATCTGATTTTGAACTCCTTAAGTTTAATTCTGATTAGGTTTTATCATGGCATTAGAAAGAATCACTGTTATAAAAGAATATAAAAGATAAAAACTATATAGATAAGGCAGCCTCTGACTTTGATTCATTATAGTCTTGATCCAACTGAGAATAATTTACCTCAGCATGGTTACCAGTGAAATTATTTAAGGAACCCACACATATAAGGACACCTCTTCTTGTAGTCTATGACTCAAAGATTTGGATATTGTTGATACAAAAGTTTGAATTCTTTCATTATCCTCCTCATCTGCAAAAACCCTTGGGTGTAGACTAAGCACATGTTCTTTGTTTGTATGTGTATCTTTATTACATAAAGAAAATAAACTACAACATGATTTCCTAATAAGTTGGCTGTCCTGGGGGTGCCTGAGCATCTCAGTTGGCTAAGCATCTGGCTCTTGATTTTGGCTCAGGTCATGAACTCAGGGTCATTAGTTCAGGGTCATAAGCTCAGGGTCATGATATCTAGCCCAGTAGGCCTCTGTGCTCAGCTGGGAGTTTGCTTGTGATTCTCTCCCTTTCAGTCTGCCCCTCTCCTGGCTTACACTCACCAGCACGTGCTCTCTCGCTCTCTAAAACAAACAAACAAACAAATAAAAAGTTGGCTGTCCTGAAGAAGTAGATTAGCTTTGATGGAAACACAATGCTTTTATTCTCAAAAACTTTAGTAGGAAACAGCACCAAAGTAGCAACTATGCAAAACATAACCATGAAAATAATAATACTGAACCAATGCACTGTTAAACATTAGCATTACATGTTTGTTCAACTTACCATTGGTGTAAAGTATGATTTTGGCAGTATAGGTCTTCCACCTCTATTTGCTGTGTGGCCTGCTGGGACTTCCAACTGTTCATCAAAGCTCAGCTGCCCAGTTTCCATAGTGTTCAAATTATCTGTAGGTACAAACCTGTCCACCTAGAATGCATTCCGTAATCTCACCTAAAGTTAAATGTAACTGTACAATGAAACTCAACAATAGGATACAAGTGATTTTATCAAGTGCCACTTTGGATCTGGACTTTTGGATGGAAGACACTTTTATTAAATACTCTCTTTCCCCTTCCTCTCAGTAGATATATGAGAGGCAATATCTCATCTTCTGTCATGAAGAAGAAGCAAATACTGCAGGAGAAATTGGAGCAAAAATGACAGAAACCTGGCTTTCTGACAAATTGAAACAGAGTTATCTGATGATCTAGTCCTATCACATAAGGGCTGCACAGAAAAGAAAGGAAAAAGTAGCTGTTTTGTACTCTTATACTTTTGGATTTTGATTGCAGTAACTGGTCTCTCATCCTAACTAAGGTATGTGGGAAAGACCCTTCCTCAAGCCCTGATTTTCTCATTGACTAAGGATACTGGACTAAAGGGTCTCTAAAGTCACATCCAAATCCGGAAGTCCATGAACTTGATTATTTTGTTCTCTAACAAATTGTTGTTAAGAAGCTGGAAAATATTAAAAAATAAATAAATTTTAAAAAGAAGCTGGAAAATAAAAGCTGGAAGAGATCCGTATTAATGAAGCAATTGCTATATGAATATGGAAAGTGGTTCCAAATTTAAAGAGCCAACGTAGACAAACACTGATGTGGTGTTGACAGACTCTAGTCTACTTACATTCCTTTCATTGAACAGAAAAATTCCTGTAGAGATTCCACAAGGAGAAGGGCTTCCAATTATTACTCATCACTAACCTTCTCCTTAGGGTTATAAAGAAATTGAACATGCAGTTCTATGCAGAACAGATCAGAGAGGATTACAGAAATCAGAGTGAGGAGTTTGTATAATAATTCAAAAATGAGAAGATCCCAGACTGTTAGGAAGATAAAAGTGTATCAGAAGGGACACGACTTATGCTGCAGGGCCTGACTACCCATGTAGGTACACCAATGATGAAATTTAGTGGTGATTATGTGACCTTGACCAAATGACTCCACCTTTCCAAATCTCAGTTTTCTTGATGGGAAAACAGAATCTACCTCAGAGTACCATACGGATTAAAAAAAAAAAAAAAAAGGCAATGCCATAAAGTGCTAAAGTGCCTGGCAATAATAAAAGCCTAATAAATGCTAGTTACCATTGTTATGATAAAAAATATCATTATTTGTGGTAGTAGAGATATTATATTATTATAATTTATCAAGGATATTGTGTGCCCAAACATTACAGAATGCAAACAAAGTAAAACAAATGAACTATCTTCAAAGGTAATAGCCGTATATAACAAGACTCAAATATGGAAAATTAATTCTTAATTAACAGATTAAATTCTACTTCATAGACATGCAGTAAGTATTAAAAAAGAGAGGGCAATGTGAAATGGGGTAGGCTTTGTGGGGAAAATAACAGTGAAAGTGTATGCTAAGGATAATGAAGACTTGAACTTACTATGTGTTGAATATTATTCTACGTGATAGACACACTTGACTTCTTAATCCTCACAATAATCTTATGTGTAGGCACTCTAATTATCTCTATTTTATATATAAGTAAATTGAGGGATGAGAGTTGAAGTAATTTACCTAAACTTATAGGGGGTATGTGGTGAAAGCTGCAAGAGAACTGGCAGACCAAAGTGGGGGCCAGATCACCAAAGCAGAAGTGACAACTGAGTTCTTAGAAAAGATAAATGAATGAATGTAAAGCCTATGCTACTTTAAGTAGGGAAGGAAATAAAATCAAGGAAGAAGAGTTTGAGGATGACATATCTGACTCAGACAGGAAACATCTTATAGGGGTAGGGGCTGAAATAATTATGAGTGCCCACTTACTCAGTTCTGTGAATTTACATATTATAAAACCATATTTTTAATATGATGGAATGTGATCTCTGTAGAAGCCTTGACTTTATAGCATAATCATTAAACAGCATTGTTTATTTGTTTCTTAATTACGCTAATTTAATCTACTCTTTGGCAGACTTGATATTAAGGGAAAGGTAGTTCTCTCAGAGTTTCCTAATACGTTGTTCTCCCAGAGTTCTTCTGAAAATGCTATTCTTCTCAGAGACTTTCTGAATGTGTAAAGAATCAGGACAGGAAAGTGATAAGAAAGTTTTCTACACTGTAATAGACATGACATTAAAATATTTTCTTCTTCTCAGTTCATTTTAAAAGTTTTTTTTAAATGTATAGCATGAACTGGAAAATGTAAAAATTTTATTTGAAGAAGAATTGATAAGTGCAAAAAAATATTACATAGGCTTAAAATGAAGTTTCTGCTTGTATTATGAAATCCTGGCCCAAAAAAAAAAAAAAAAGCAGCTTTACTTTTAACTCAATTTAATTTTATAAGTCAAATACACTCTTGAGAGAAGAGAAATAGGATCTGTGTCATTTTTAGGCAATAGTTTTACAGCTGAATATTTAAACTGTGAGTCTTGGCATCATGAAGGAGTTTAAACATCAACACTTCTTTAAAAAGCTGACCAAATGACAGTGAGCTTGGCAATCCTGCTAACTTTTTAAATAAGAAACAGTCTGAAAGAGTTCTATGTCCTTTTATGTCCTTTATATGCTACATTAACACACTGAACTTTTTATGTCCTTTATATACTACATTAATACACTGAAAATTTCATCTTGATTAAAAACTTTCTCAAATAATGAGTCTCCTTAGTGGAAAAAAGTAGATTGGTGTTTGGTAACTAGATTTAAAATATAGTAATTTTAGAAGTAATTTTGGTTATGTCAACATGATGAAAGACTTCCTTTATTTTATAAATATAAACCAGAGTACTCAATCATCCTTAGTATATATTAGCAAACCTCTGTTAAATTAAAATAACAACAAAACGTTGAAGATGTCAAAACTAGCAATGCTCATATTATTGCTGGATTAGTTTTCATAAATATCAAACTGAGACATCAACTTTCATCAGCTTCTCATAATTTAAATGAATAAAAAATCTCTAGTTCATCTTCACTCTTGTTATTGCATTTAAATTGTCATGCGAGTTTTGTTGCTATCATTCTGTTATTGACAAATAAGCCTGCATTTTCAATGGAAATGGATTTATTCACGCAGGAATTGGTCAGGTTCTAGGCCATAGAACTGAACAAAAGAGCAATGGCAGTTCCCAAAATGAAACCCGCAAAATACATTGTGAAAGGTTATTTTAACAACAATAAGTTTGAAAATAAACAATTAAAAAAGACTGGAAAGGGGAAAAAAAAGACTGAATATGTCATAATGGTATAATTTGAAATGTTCTTACATAAATTTTCCTAAAAAGTTTCATATCTATACTTCAAAGATTTACTAGGGAACTATAATTAGGGGTTTTTAATTTCCTTGTTTTTATTTTTTAATTTTTGAATAGAGAATTAGAGATTTTAATCTATTCTGATTTCCTTTTATGTGAAGTACCTAAATACAAAGGTGCCTAGATCGACAGAGTGTTTAGAAGGGGCTCTACCTGAGTTTAGTCCAGAATCCTTCAGGCTTATTCAGATTTATGAAATGCATAGATAAATGCGGAATTCTCATAATCAAGAGTAAGAGCTCAAAAAGTCTTAAGCACTTACAAAAAATGTCGATCATATGCTTTCCTGCTTCTAGAGATGTTTCTGTTCAGATTAGAGATTCAGTTAGAGATTGTTTATTCCAAACAATTGAAAACTATAGATAAACTAAACTTAAACTGTGAGTAAATTTCAGTAATTCTAGGTTGTTCTATTCTGAATTATATGTGTCTTTCTTTAAAATATGCATTTAAAAAGAATAAATTCGATCCAGATGTTTGGTACTTCGAAAAGAATTTCTATTTTCTCTTCCACATATACTGCTCAAGATTTAGTCTATTCATGGGAAAAGTTGATTGATTTGTTCTCTGCAGAAAAGAAGGGATGGTTGATGCCTGTCAAGACCTAAGAAATGCAGGGAACGTTTTAAGAGTGGGGAGGGGTGTGCTCGCCTTGGGCGTCCCTTGATGACTTTATGAAGTTACTGGCAAAACCTCCATACAAAATTCATTCAGCTTCTTCCATTCTCAGCATATTCCTGTTTCACATTTTCTTGTTGCCCCATCTTTCTCTAGTTCTGTCTGTTATCTATATACAGCAATCCTGAAACTTAATGACCTTTATCATTCTCCAGTTAATTATGTGAGGTGAGACTCTAACTCAATTAGCATAAATCATATGGAGAGTGCTTTATGTATTTCTAACGCTGCTAACACTTTCCTGGTTCTAGTTGATTCATAGCAGAGCAGTCAGCAAGTCTTAAGGACTATTCTCCTGAGATATATCTATCTTTCTCCTCTCCTTTTTTTTTCTTAATCAAAAAATTATTTTACTCACTCAAAACTACAAAACCACAGTATATTTACTTATAAAGACTGCTTTCCTATAAATAATCAGAAGGTTTTGGTTTGCGTGTGTGTGTGTGTGTGTGTGTGTGTGTGTGTGGTTATTGCTTGATCTTTCTGAATTTGGGGAAGATACATAAATTTTTGAAGATTTAATGAATTTTCTTTCTAACCTGATCTTTAAAAATCTTAAAAATGATTAAAATTGGAAGCCTGGGTGGCTCACCCACCAAGCCTGGGTGGCAGCCTTCAGCTCAGGTCATGATCCCAGGATCCTGGGAAGGAGCCACACATTGGGCTCCCTGCTCAGCGGGAGGCCTACTTCTCCCTCTTGCACTCCCCCTGTTTATGTTCCCTCTCTAGCTGTCTCTTTCTCTGTCAATTAAATAGATAAAAAATCTTTTTAAAAATGATTAAAATGAGTAAACTTCATATGTAAGTAATATATACTTCATATATAAGTAAAAATATGGAATTATAAATATTCTCAAATATAAATATGAGAAATCAATGGGTGATCCACTGAAAATAAAATTAAATACTCAACATAATAAGATAAAAATAGAGAGACAAAAATCTAATTCTAGTGGCATTGAATTCTTCAGTTGTTAAATGATCATGATATGATGATACTTTTGTCAAAGGGTTTACCATCTATAATTACCACAAAAAAATTAAATGCATTTCAGTATTAGTAATATATGTTTTAATAAATTCACAATAGTTTCAAGTTGTAAAGAATTCAAGATAAATTCTGTTTACAACTTAAAATTGAATTGCCGCACCCAATTTTCTTTTCCTTTTTCTTTTTTCTTTTTTTTTAAAGGTTGATGGGTATAGAATCTGCTCTGTTGCATGGTATGACTCAGGTGTATATTGGTATGACTGCCAGGGCAGCTACATAATATCTAGGGCCCAATGAAAAATGAAAATGTAGCGTTCCTTGTCCAAAAAAGAGGAACAAAATGTTTTTTCCTTTCTTCCAAGGAATCTCTATTTACCTGTCATGCTGTTTTGTTGTTGTTGTTTTGTTGTTGTTGTTGTTAATTTTCCATTTAATATCATACTTCTCCAGGCACAGAGAAACTCAGGAGTGCAGACTCTTACAGGTACTTGGGGCCTGTCTTGAAACTTATTACATCAGATTTCAACTCTCCATGTCTCTGTCCCAACCCTCTGCCAAGAGTGGATGGTGGCAGCAGCTGCTGGGCAGAAGCTAGAAGCAGGTGGGCAAGAACTTACCCCAGAAGGATGCTTAGAGGGGAGAATGAGCATGAGTTCCAAGTAACTCAGTCATTGTCCATTGCATCACTGGGCTTCACTTAAAATATACAAGGTTAAAGATAAAATTATTAAGAATTTTAAGACACGGGACGCCTGGGTGGCTCAGTTGGTTAAGCGGCTGCCTTCGGCTCAGGTCATGATCCCAGCGTCCTGGGATCGAGTCCCACATCGGGCTCCTTGCTCGGCAGGGAGCCTGCTTCTCCCTCTGCCTCTGCCTGCCGCTCTGTCTGCCTGTGCTCGCTCTCTCTCTCTCCCCCTCTCTCTGACAAATAAATAAAAATTAAAAAAAAAAAGAATTTAAAACACAACCTCAGAGTATTAAACCCCAAGACAAGCAATCTTCTGAGAGCAAGGTCCTGTGCTACACACTGGTTGGTGGTCACTACATAATTTATCATCCAAACCAGCACAATTTTGGTAGTGAAAGGGGCACAACTGTAACTTTGCTGGTTCAAGAGTCTTTAACCAACCTGATTTGGGACAAGTTGTGATGAATAATCACTCTACAGAAAATACAACTCAGATCAGTCTTTAAAAACTATAAATTCCTAGGCACCCATGAGTGAAGGTTTAAGGGTGGGGGTGGCTTAAATCTAATGATTCCTGTTCTATTTCTGTATTATTCTCTTCCATCTGTTCCCCTTCATATCTTTTCATCTTGGGACACTGACATGATAATTATGGTAGTTCCAATCACACATCTGTTTAAACAAAATCCAAAAGAAGAACAAATTTCCTTACAACACCCATCCTAGGTATTTACAGAACACAAAAGGCCATTCTAGAATCCTCAGAAAACTTCCCCTTGAATTACCTTGACTTTAATTGAATCACATGCTTATTTCTGAGTGAATTATCGAAAGAGATGAATTAATTTTAAGCCTGTTAGAACTACCCCTGGAGATGGAAATGAGGCCACTAATGGATCCCAATGAAGAGTATGGATATCAAAGAAAATCAAATTTTATTAAGAAAATTCCTATTGGCAAAATACAAGCAGTGCAGATGCAGAATTGCTAAATTTGATGTTCTTTACAAAGCTCAAAGGACCCCTTTTGATTTTTATTACTGTTAATACATCTCACTATTGTTGAGGAGGAAAATTTTACCTTACATTCTTAAAGGTTTTTGTTTGTTTGTTTTTGTTTTTTGTTTTTTGATTTTTTCAGTAGAGCCTGAGAATTAAAATGATATAAAACATCCATCCACAGGAGAAATGCACATAAATTTACTTAATGAAATGTTCATGTGACATAGGAGCCTTCAAAAGGATTGAAGACCCAAAGAAATGGCAAAAATTACATGCTTTTATATTAGGTTGAACAAAGAGAGGCAATTGTGGAAAGCAGGTAAACTATGTGGAGAAGCTAAAGGAAGATAAAAGAATTATTTTAACAAAGTCTGTTTGTATAGAATTCTCTCATTCTCAACTTCTCATCCATGATGATAAGAATGTTACTTTTCTTCTACAATAGAGAGGACATTTTTCACATGGAAATTCCAACTCCTGCTTTTAAGAAAAAGAAGGAAGGTTTGAGTGTTTTTCTTACATCTGCTACTTTTTCAAGTGTTTTCAACTCAAAAGAGTCAAACTTCCAGAGTGGAATATTTGAGAGCGGTGTTTGGAACTCCTTCATTACCTACACAACACATAAGGAATCAGCCATAAAGAAATACCTGAAATGGTCCAAATGTGTAACGCTCTATTAGCTTGTGTTGTACCTCAAGTTCCTAGCACTTACCAAACACTTAATATATATGCATTAAATTAATTAAGGACAAGGAATTATTAAGGCAGGAAGTATCATTATACTTTTTACAAAGGTTCAGGGAGATATAATGACTTCAAACTTAGGTGCACCTAAAAAATTGGTTAAAATATATAAAGAAAAACTAGTAAAAGTCCAGGGAGGAGTTGACGAATTTATCATAGTGATCATCAAGTCTCCCAAAATCTATCTATAGATTAAATGTAATTCAAATGAAATTTTCCCAAATATTTTTTTTTAAATTTCTAAAACATATAAGGAAAAGCAAAGGGCCATGAATAGCCAAGATACATGTGGAAATGAGCAAGGCCAGATGACTTTCCCTGCCAAATATCAAGATTTACTTTACTTTCATTAGAGTAAGAAAATGATAGAAAAATTGACCAATGTAATTTATTACAGCCCTGACATTTGGCAAAGATGGTTTTGAAAATTCCTAGGAATAACATCAATCTTTTGCTAAGTGATGTTGGAATAATTCATTGTTCCTAAGGAGAAAAATAAAAGTAATTGCTTACTTTACTCCATATGCAAAGGTTTATTCCAGAAGGAATAAAAACATTAAGGAAAAACTGAAATACTTACAGAAAATGAGAGGATATCTTTATAACTTTGGGACTGGAAAAGATTTCCCAAACAATTATAAAAAAACCTATCATTAAATTTTGACAAATATGTCTACTTAAAAATTAAGAACTTCTGTTTACTGAAAGACACCACAAAGAAGATGGAACCATATTTTCAATAAATAATTATTATCCAGAATGCATAAAGGACTCTTCCAAATCAACATTAAAAAGATCGTTAATGGGAAAGAGATTTATGACATGAACACACATTTTGGCAAAAAGAAATATAAATGGTAAATAAGCATGAAAATTTTGTTTGATTTTATCTCTTCTCACAAAATGAAAATTGAAATGGGATGAAATATTATTTTTCATCCAGTAGATTGACAGATGCTTTTCAGTCTGGCAATACTAACATTTGGAGAGGACATTGATCAACTCACATACTATTGATTGGAGTGACAATTGGTTTTAACCGCATATAAAAGATAATTAACATTAATCAAATATTAATATTTTATATTATCTTATAAATTAGAATATTTGGATACTCTATGAGAAATTGTTTCATATGTGTGACATGTAAGAATGCTCACTCTCACGAGAATGTAAGCTTCATGGAGACTGGGACACATGTGCGTGTGTGTGTATGTGTGTGTGTGTCTACTGAAACAGTGCTTAGCAGCAAGTAGGTGTTCAATAAATATTTGCTAAGTGAATGAGGAACCAAAAACCAACAAACTATATCTTCTCAGAAGAATAAAGTATGGGGGTGCCTGGGTGGCTCAGTGGGTTAAGCCTCTGCTCGGGTCGTGATCCCAGGGTCCTGGGATCGAGCCCCGCATTGGGCTCTCTGCTCAGCGGGGAGCCTGCTTCCTCCTCTCTCTCTGCCTGCCTCTCTGCCTACTTGTGACCTCTGTCCGTCAAATAAATAAAATTAAAAAAAAGAAGAAGAAGAATAAAGTATGGTATGTTCACAAAACAGAGTATCAAAATTAACATTGACTAAATGGTGACTAAATGGTGCCAGGTTTAAAATTAATTTTGACTGAAAATAGGTCCTGGGAAACTACATAAAGTATATTATGTTTATGAATTCAAGAGCATGATGAAATAACTTATCTTTTAGGGATATGTGAACTATAGCACTGTTTTTGAAATCTCAATGATCAACATGGGGAAAGCACAGCAAAGCTATGAGGAGGGGGTTACACGTGTGAAAGCACAAGAATGGGAGATGTTCCAGTTCTCAACTCGGGAGGTATTCAGAGAAAGAGATGTTATTATTATGTATTTTAATTTATAAAGGCTATATATTTTTGTATGTACTAATGATAACATTAGAATAATAAAATAAATACAATTTTAAAAAGCAAATGAAGATAATAGATTTAAAAATATGTACATAATTCTTCACTTGGAACATTCAGACAAAACCTGTAAAATGTGTTTGAAATTATAGAAAGAGCCAATGCAGTTCTGGCACAGGGACAAAGTTTCCCACTAGCTAACCTGGTACATTTTCAAAAAGTATGTACCTTCCAATTTGCTGGATTAATAATTAGGACTTTGTAAGATTTATTTTTTTAAAACCTAGAATTAAAATTCTTAAGCTTTGAGCCTACTAATTTGGATTTGGCAACAAATCAAAGTGAATCAGGCCAATGTTTACCTTTATACTATTTAAAATGAATCTACTTTAAACAAATAAATTGTGTTAAGATTGAAAGTTTAAAAAAAAAGGATATCTTTTTTAATTGTTCAGATTTTTCATGGGTATAAAAAATACTGACTTAACTCTAAATAATCACTCTTCTAACCACATGTGAGGCTTAGCTATTCATTTGAGCAGGAACTGAGAACTTTCTTCAAGTAATGATTTTTCTCCAGAAAAGTAAATGTATGAAACCCTAACTGTTTATAAAATATTCATAAGCTTTATTTTCCAATAATTCTAGTCACCTTTCTTCATGGTTGGAAAATAGGTTCTTTTAATGTACAATCCCCTTTAACGATTAGTTTAGACATTAAAACAAAACAAAAATGTTTGGTTATTCAGAAGACAAACAAAACATTTCCTTCTCCTTAATTGTATACCATAGCCTGGACAAGGATTAATATGCCCTGTACCAACAAAATCAAAAGTAGCCATAGAGAGGACAATTGGAAAGCTTCCAGAAGAAGAATGATAGAAAGAGAAGAGTAATTAGGTTATATGTTTAATGTTCTGAGAAGAAAACACATGGAGAAAGATTTCTCTTATTCCCTGGAACATAAGTATTCTCTATGTTAAAAAATGACTGAATGAAATGTTGGATAATCTCAGTGAAGAAAACATCATTTAAATATAATGTGTTAAGTCATTTAAAGGACAGAGCACTTAATGAAGTGTATTTAGAGTATATTGATTACAGCCATAAATTTATATACTTCTTGTGTAGATAAATTTGTTACCGTGATCCATTCAAAATTACCATTTTAGATAGTATTACTCTATATAGAATGCTGGCAAACTCGAGTGAAGCTGATTTATTCGAGAGAATTATTCATTTAATTTTCACCATTTAGTATTTATGTTCCCTTTCCATTCATTTATTCATTTCATCTTTATTCATTTATGCATTTATCAAATATTCATTTAAATGAGTTTCATTATAACTACAGAAAGTGTACGAAGAGATTTGCAGTAAATTTATTATTTTAATAGGTTTATTCTTGCAAAGTCCTCTGAGCAGATAAAGTCTGCTTGACCCGTTATGTTCACATCTCTTTAAATTTTTTACAACTTTTCCTCTATCCATTTCATTTCTTAATTTGGATGCTTTCCTTGAATTTTATTAAATTGACTGGAATCAACCTTGGTAATCTATTTAATGTTTTGACATACTAAATATTTATTTATGCAATGAATATGTTATATGTTATGTTGTAGATTTTATAGAGTAGTCATGGAGGAAACTTTACCATTCATCAGTCAAGAAAATTTATTTCACTTTGGATAATATAGTAACATGTTGAGAGTGTTCTCTTGTTTAAAACTATTCATATGTCACTAACATTGTCCATGGTCATTTGAGATTTTTAGGCTTCATGATGTTCTTTCATTGTTGTTTCACTAAAATTAACTTGCTATTTACAAAAACATAACTAATTAAATTTTACATTGCTAGTAGAACTTTTATTATTATTATTTGTTTGTCTAATGATGATTGTGCATCTAGTCTTGCTAGTCCAATGAAGCCTGAAATCCTGCTTTCCTCTGAGCTTTGGCTGGGTCATATGACTTCCTTTTTCTGCAAATAAGCATTTCCCACATATGCCAACATGGAGACGGACAGAGACAGAGACAAAGACAGAGATACAGAGAAAATGCAACATTTTTTGTTTTGTTTTGTTTCAGCTTTCCATATTTTTAATTTGATGCTCAGTGTTTTAATGTAGTCAGTTAATAGACAATTTTTTTTTCTTTTTTATGCCCAGTCTTATCATTCCTGAGCTCCTACTTTTTCATATGTATTTATTCTCACCATATTTACCTTATTTTGGTTTGGTTATTCATTTTGGCTCCCTTTCATGGGTTACTGATTTTGGCTTCTTACCAGCTTTGGCTTATCACCCTTGCTTAGTTTCATCATTTCTGAAAAGTTGGGATCAGAGTCCCTTACTCAGTTCTATAAAACAATGAGCTGCCAGGATAATTCTAGCTCAGAATAGTTCTTTCCTCCCACTCCTCCTATTGTAATTTTTGAAAATCATGCGATGAAATCTGCTTAAAATTATTGTATGGAATTGCTTCTCCTTACAAATTGATAACTACCTAAAGTAAATGAGTTATTCAGTATCTTTTATGTTAACCTATATTTTGAACACCAGAACATAGAAGCACTAATATTTCCTTTTCAATTATTCAGACAGTAGTCTTTCTTTTAATATTTTTAAGTATTAAGCTTCCTGTTAAAAAGTGGGAGGGAAAGGATACAAGATGCAGAGGGGGCAAACAATTATTTTCTTCCCTTCGAGATTCAATTTTTATCTGAGGTCACCATGGATATGCTGATAAATTCTACAATGCTAATAGCAATAGTAATGTGAAAATCATGGAGAAAAATAAGTGTCAATATAGTAGCCAGTTGATAAAGAATTGAACACAAAATTCTATGCGCCATAAATTACTCTACAGAAATATAGTCTGGAAGAACATTGCGGAGTGACACACAGACAGTGTTGAAACTCACAAAATTTAGAGAAAAGGTGAGACAAAATTTCATCTTACCTATATTATGGTGATTATCTTAAATCATATTCAACACAAGTGTCCTTGGGTGAAAGATAGGCCTTATAAGTACATTGCCTATTGTTTGTTTAAATTGCTTTTCCTGAAATTACGACTATGTTCAAACATTTATCATAGGAATATTTTGAAATAATGGTACTTGTTATTTTTTTGTATTTAGTTAATTCTTTTTTTTTAATCTATTTTTTAAATTTCTTTTCAGGGTAACAGAATTCATAGTTTTTGCACCACACCCAGTGCTCCATGCAATGCGTGCCCTCCATAATACCCACCACCAGGCTCCCCCAACCTTCCACCCCCCGCCCCTTCAAAACCCTCAGGTTGTTTTTCAGAGTCCATAGTCTCTCATGGTTCATCTCCCCCTCCAATTTCCCTCAACTCCCTTCTCCTCTCACAAATAACATGGAGGATATGGGGAGATGGTACTTGTTATTTTTAAATACAAGGGTAGTTTTAGTAACATGACATTTTAAATATAAATGATCATAATAACGATTAGGTAAGTTGTAAACAGTAGTTTTATTATAAATTTAAATCTGTGATATCAGTAGTCAAACCAGAAAGAAAACTTCTCCTATAGGACCTGAGGAGAACCTGAAGTAGCAGAGCGTGAGGCTGGTAAGATTTGAAAAGACTTCGAGACTCAGTTTTTGTATTTTTGTTTTGGGAATTAAACATTAAGTATAAACTGCCACACACATAACTACATATCCCTTATGTTTTATTCTTGCCACAGTTAAAATCTCACAAGTAAGTTCTTGTCACCCATCTGTCACCTACAATGGGCATCTTTCTAATGTATTCTTTCTCCCTTTAAAAGACTCTACATATTCTCTGTCAATTATAAATTCCACACATAGTCCTTGGGACAGCCCTTCACAAGTCACAGGGCCTGTCTCCAGATTCGTCAGTGTCCTGAACATATATCTTCTGTTTCGACAACTGAATCAGAAAGAGGACATTCTTTGTAATGTCTTTTTATGCCTTTATACCTGTTGTTCCTTTACATAGAAGTCCCCACCCTCCCTTGCCCCATAAATTCCTCATTCTCTGCACCAGCTCACTTGTCACCTCTTTCATGAGACTTTCCTTTATGGTGTTAATTCCTAAAATCAATTCCTCCCTTCTGTTGCTCCAACATAGTTGTATTCACATCTTTGATGGTGCTATGTTATATGACACATACACACTACAAAATAATGGTTAAGATCATAACTATGAGGTTACTCATAACTATGAGTGCAACCCATGACTCAGCAATTGCCAGAGCATAACTGCATAACTTTGGGCCAGTTATGTGAGCTCACTGGACTTCATTCTTATAATCTGTAAAAAAAAAAAAAAAAAAAAAAAGAGGGGGTTGGGGGGTGGGTAATAATGGTAGGTCAAAGGTAGCTGAATTCTCCCTGCTTTTGCTTTGAAATGTAAAGAGCTCAGAGAGCACATTTCTGTGCTCTCATGAAAAAGTGAAACCAACTGAAAATCAATTACTTTTCTTGGACCCATCAGGGAGAACTGAAGTTGCAGGTCTAACTGTCATCCAGAAATCTGGAGAGACAGGCTCATCCAGAGAGTCAGAGACCAGGGCTACTCACCTGGAGCAGAAATCACTGAAGCAATAAACTTGGAAGCGCACTTCAATGGTACTTTGGATGAATTGTGAGACCTGAGTGTGGAATAGTGTGAAAATGAGAAACTCCTAGGGTCAGCAGGCATTGGGGTGGGGGTGGGGGGGAACATTTTTTAATAGGTTTCACATCCAGGTAAAGAACAAAGACAACTTAAAGGGCTCCAAATCCCCAGAGCTGAAATAATTTGAGCAACAAAATAAAGCAGCATCAGATTACAACCCAAAGTATAAAATAAATTCCCTGAGTCCATAAATGGCATACATAAATGATGGGATAAATAAATAAATTGTGGAGAATAGACAAATCTTTCATGCAGAAGAATTCTAAATTATTTATGTAGCTACTCTGACCTCGAGGAGGTAAAACATAACTCCCCACTAATTAAATGTTGGCTGTGCATAGAGCCTCTTCAGAAAGAAACCTGAAAAAAAAATATTATAGCCAGGTGATCAAGGTTAATAATAACAGTGATAAATCATTTTGATATTCTGTACCTTTGATATGATGCAGTGAAAATGGTAGTTTACCTCTGTGTTCTTCCACTCAGCAAACCATAATCCCAGTCTAATCATGAGCAAAACATCAGACAAATTCCAATAATAGGTCACAAAACATAATACCTGACCGGTACTCATCAAAATTAAAGTTCATCATAAACAAGTTAAGTCAGAGAAACTGTAAAACCAAGAGGAACTGAAGGAGATATGATAACTAAATGTCATGTATCCTGGATAAAATTTTGGAACTTCAAGAACCTTAGGCTAATAACAAAAATATTCCAAGTAAATCGTGGACTTCAGAATATAGTAAGGAATCGATACTGGTTCATTAACTGATGGTTAATTTAATATGTCAACTTGACTGGGACACAGGATACCCATATATATGGTTAAACATTATTTTGAGGTGTTCATGAGGGTACTTCTGAATGAGATTAAGATATTAATCAGTAGACTGAGTAAAGTGGAGGTCCCTTCCCAATCCCAGTGGAGCCCCATCCAACTCATTAGAGGCCTGCATTGAACAAAAGGCAGGATAAAGGAGAATTTACCTCTCTGACTGTTTTTGAAATGGGACTGGGTTCTTTTCCTGTACTTGGACTGGAATTTATAGCACCAGCTCTCCTGGGTCTCCAGCTTGTAGATGGCAGATCATGGTACTTTATAGCCTTCATAATCACATGAGCCAGTTAGTTCTTTATAACTAACCTATGTGTCATCTATGTATGTATGTGTGTACATGTGTCTGTCTGGCTGTCTGTTTGTATGTATGTATCTATCTATCCCTATTGGTCATTTTCGCTGGAGAACCCTCACTACTACACATACTAATATAAAACGTTAATAATAAGAAAAACTTGGTGTAGGCTTTATGAGAACTCTGTCCTATCCTTGTCTTTTTTCCATAAATCCAGGCCCATTCTAAAATGAAAAGTTTATTTCAAACAAAGTTTGACTATTAGTAATTTAATAATGGTTGGCCTAGTTCTTCACAGGACTATAATGCACAGTAAGAGGTTAATCCATGTAAAGTTCTTAGAACAATGACTGGCGCAAAGTAAATGTCAATAGATGCTACCTATTATTATTAATGTGCCACGCATGTTTATTTTATCAGTTTTTCACTGTTTTCCAATCTTCTTGTCTCCCGTTGAGCCTTCTTATTTATTTTTGTAATCTCTGGAGATCAATTTTTTTAGTTCTGTATATGGCAGGCTTTGGAAATTTAATAGGAATGACCAGAATGATTTATTTAATGAGTACTTATAGAGGATATCTTCTGCATTTTAGACTATTCTATTATAAGAGTAGACAAAGGAACAGAAAATGTTTTTAAGAAAACTACTGCTTATACAGAGAAATTTTTAAAAAAAATGTTCTCATCATTTATCTTGCTATTATCTATTCTGAACTTTTATTTACTCTGTCTTCTTCCAAAGTGGAGCTAAGGTAATAACCATTTGAGTTAACTAGGCAATAAATGGGAAGACAGGGCACTATTAATGTTTTGCCTATCATGTAAGTAACTCTCTCTATGACACATACATAATCCCTCCTGCCAGACATGTTTAAGAACTAAGTGACCTATGTCACACAGATACGGATTTGATTTCTAGTTCTTGCAAGCTGTGTGCTTTTATCCAAGATTCTTAACCTCTCTGCTTCAGTATGTTTAATTTATATATAAATATAAATGTTTGGTTCTTTTAAGGAATAGACAAAATAAATGAAGGAGCTGAAGTCAATAATGTGCTTTCAATAAATATCCACTGATACACGGTAATTTCAGCAGGGAAAAATGTCTTGTCTTGTTCAGTGAGGAAAATATCCATTAATTGTGAACATTAGTGTTAAAGAAAAATATATCACCAAGTGCGTAGAATGTTATTGTGAGTATTCTAGAATATCTGGATATGATGTTTATCCAGGAAGTGAAACCAGACAGTTTTCTCTTGAAGGGATTTTCAGTGGTCTTTAGCCTCCATCTCTCTTTTTCAGGAGAACTGGAGATCTACCTAAAGCAATTCTTAAGTCCCTTATACTATTCTTTCTTAAATGTATTGATGCCTGAGATTAAAAGTGAAAATATCCTGAAAATAATACCAGTTCATTTATTTATGAACTTTTTTTCTTCTTTAATTTTAATTTCATTTCTCAGTTGATGTGAAATTCCTTCATCATTAATTCTCTTCACCCCACCTGGACTATCTCATATTTACTGTCACTCTTATTTCTCTTTTATTTATATATGATTGTCTGCATGCTAGACTGTCATCTTTCTTTGCCAATTTTGGTTACGAAGTATGCCTTCTATCTATTCAGATTTTCTTCCACAAATTTCTTATTTTTAATCTTTGTTTTTGTAAATTGTATATTCTTTTCCTATACAGTTTTAATGACATTCTTAGGAATAAAAATGATTTTTTGTCTCTATTGGCTGCATTCCTGAAACTATAGAACTTTGAGATTAACTTATTTTTAGTGAACCTCTTTCTCATCATTTTCTTTCTCTTATAACAATGTTGATAAAAGAATAAAAGTACTTCTTAAAATCTTAGTTATCACTGCACTTGCACCTTCTTTCCTTCTCACCTCTTAAAGGTTTAGAAATATTATCAAAAACATGCTCAACAATAGAGTCATTTGAAGAAAAGAACAGAAAATACAATGGAGTTTTATTTAGGAAGGGTTCTGATAATAAACAGAAGGTACTGACAACAAATTTCTTTGTTCTTCAAAGAAGCAACTCGATTTTATTTTGTGAATCGGTGTCAAAACATTTCCCGTCCCCAGTAGCCCCATTTCTCAGTTTGAAGATGATCATCTATCAAGTGCAATATGGATAATAAACCGAAGTGTAAAGGAGGACTTCACATTCTTTGGATGAAGTTGAAATACGAGTTGAAACTGATCATTTGCATTGCTACAGGGAATGAAGATGAAAGAGTTAAGACCTTGTTTCATCATACACTGCTAAGCAGTGGCTATTAGTAAGTAGTCTTTGCTGGAGATTCTCCAGTAGCTCAGGTAAAATAGCAAAGCTCAACAACAACAAATTCCTCCAACTCACTTGTAAGTAGAAGGGAAAGTGTATGCTCTTTCACAGGGTGGAAAGGCACTTATCATGATGAAAGTACCAATTTAGCACTGAAGATTGCTAATGGGTCCTGTAAGATGAGTCACAATTTATAAGCATTCCTGGCAGAGTGCTGAAGGGTTTATAGCTTAGAGAAGTGGGGGCCGTGAGGGCTGTTTTTAATTTTGGTGGAAGTAGCAAAGATTTAACATCATTCTTTTTTTCTTGTCAAAAGCAAAGTTTTATTTTTTCCCCCATGGAGTATTGTATGTATCTAGCTCAGCTTAGTGACATCAAAAATTCCAGAGGCCTCATGAATATCCCCGAGGTCAGTGCCTGTCCTGAGGGAGCTGGTATTGATCTGATACATGTCATGGAGTTGAACTCTTCCTGACATGGTGTTCTTGAGGTCTGGTCCTCAGCTGGTCTCACATGGCTACCCAGACTCCAGGGAAGTAAATCTAGTGTTCAGTGAAAAAGTTCTGAGACGCTTTGGAATCCTAAATTGAAGTTTTCTGTCCTCTTTCTTTTATTTAGAACTTGGGGAAAAAAAAGAGAGAGAGAGATTATACTAGCATCTCTCATTGGCATAAAATAAAAAGAGCTAGTATTGATTGTCAGTTGTGAGCTAGGAACTCTTTTTGATGTTTTACATACATTATTCCTTTTATTCTAGGAAGAGATAGTGTGTTCATTTTATACATGGTGCAAGGTGAGACTGGCTTTTGGAAGTTAAGCAACGCACATGAGATCGCTCAACTAGTAAACAGCAGAGACTGAATTTAAATCAAGGTTTCCAACTGAAAAGTTTGTATCCTTACTCAGCTTTCTGCTGTATTATTAAAATCTAAATTCAGAACACCTAGGTCTGCTGAAGACTCTCATGGCTCTTACTGTTTTGTTATTCTACTTGCCTATCAATATATACTCTACCAAGAGGTAAATCGGAGAATCTTTCTTCTCATTCCCTTTGCCTGGTGGAAACGTCTGCACAATGTAAGCTATCAAACATGTTCACTGCGGCACACAGAGTTGTTCCGGGAAGAATGAAGATCATCAGGCACGCCTACCTCGCTGCTGTTTTCGGAGATTATGTCTGTGTCCTTCAAATACAGTGCTTTGGGGATGCTGGCTCTACATAAGCACTACCTGAAAAACTTCACGTTTCATTTCTTTCTTGGATATGGTAATATTCTGTGTCCACTCTGAGATCAACTCCGAAGACTCTAGTACAAACAAAATGTAGTAATTGTTTTTAAAGACATCAAAGTCAACTTCATCCCTTTCACTTTTATAAGTGAGATCTGCTTAAGACCCAATGGATGATCCCAAAATTGCCACAAAAATAATATCTCAAACCACTTATTTTTTTAGATCCTGCCCAACCTTTGAATCATATTTCTTGTCCCTGCATTTACCAATTCAGTTCCTTTCTGACTGAAGTTATCATTCATCCTTCTTTCCTTTTACTGCCTCGCGGAACAAATCCTGACCGGCTGCCTTGCCAGTGATTAGTGTATTCACTAAAAGAGATTGAAGATTTTCTAGACTAGTAGAAAGAGAACTGCCAATAGTTGAAACAAGTAGAAAATATCAGAGAGGAAGTGTGGGGAATGACCAGCAATCCCGGTACCGACATATGAAATATCACCCCAACTTTTGCTATGAAAGGAGAGGAGAAGGCAAAGGGGTCAATGCTCAGTGATGAAGACCCTTTGCTCTTCTCTGCTCCCGCTTTTATTGGTCTTTCAGGATAATCACAAATTCTTACCACTATTTCTCAAGCAAGTGATGTGGGACAGAGGTCTTACTGAAACTGGGAGGATCTGTGTTCAGGAAAGATAAGATAGGGAAAGATAAGACATGCTAATCTGCATTTCACTACACATAGCCTAAGGGGACAATGCTTACATCTCTTAGATCACCCGGTGGCTGTCTGAGCTAAGAAACCTTGGGGAAGGCAACACCAGATGGCATTCCAATGGCAGAGAAGTCCAGCCGGCCTCAGCAGTCCAAAGGCCTATGCCCTTCTCTGAAACCTTCCTTCACACCTGGCCTCTGTGTTACATTTTAGCAAGCCAGGTATTACGGCTGAGCTCAAGGTCTCTGTTAACCCCAACAAGGAAGCAAGCTTATCATTGGATAATAAACTAGCAGTTTGCCATCAAGAATAAAACCAGCAGCTGGCCATCAAGAATAAAACAGATAAAATTTTGTTGAGAAGTTAAACAACACAGGGTAGATATGAAGGTGGGGAATATGTAATTGAACCAGTGTGAGAGCAACAGGTCAGAAGTATGTTTTTTTTTTTTTTTTTAAGGATTTTATTTCTTTTTTTTTAATTTATTTTTTATTTTTTTATTTCTTTTCAGCGTAACAGAGTTCATAGTTTTACACCACACCCAGTGCTCCATGCAATGCGTGCCCTCCACAATACCCACCACCTGGCTCCCCCAACCTCCCACCCCCCGCCCCTTCAAAACCCTCAGGTTGTTTTTCAGAGTCCATAGTCTCTCATGGTTCATCTCCCCCTCCAATTTCCCTCAACTCCC
>PISX010026819.1:0-23861 GCA_004024625.1 Mellivora capensis | reverse complement strand
TGGAGAAAGGGGAACCCTCTTACACTGTTGGTGGGAATGCAAGTTGGTGCAGCCACTTTGGAGAACAGTGTGGAGATTCCTTAAGAAATTAAAATAGAGCTTCCCTATGACACTGCAATTGCACTACTGGGTATTTGCCCCAAAGATACAGATGTGGCGAAAAGAAGGGCCATCTGTACCCCAATGTTTATATCAGCAATGGCCACGGTCGCCAAACTGTGGAAAGAACCAAGATTCCCTTCAATGGACGAATGGATAAGGAAGATGTGGTCCATATACACTATGGAGTATTATGCCTCCATCAGAAAGGATGAATACCAACTTTAGTAGCAACATGGTCGGGACTGGAAGAGATTATGCTGAGTGAAATAAGTCAAGCAGAGAGAGTCAATTATCATATGGTTTCACTTATTTGAGGAGCATAACAAATAACACGGAGGAATGGGGAGGTGGAGAGGAGAAGGGAGTTGAGGGAAATTGGGGGGGAGATGAACCATGAGAGACTATGGACTCTGAAAAACAACCTGAGGGTTTTGAAGGGGCAGGGGGTGGGAGGTTGGGGGAGCCAGGTGGTGGGTATTGTGGAGGGCACGCATTGCATGGAGCACTGGGTGTGGTGCAAAAACTATGAATTCTGTTACAGTGAGAAGAAATTTTTTAAAAAAGCAGAAAGATGTTTACATTTTTGCAATTCTTTCCATTGTCACAACTGCTAAAATCTTATTTGGACAAACTCAGCAAAAAGGGCGTAGTCATAGACTACTTCTTGAAGAGTGAAGTTACAAGATCATGCTGCAAACATATGGATACAAGGAAGGGTGGAGAATCAGACCCATTAGTGTAATGGATATACTGTAGTCTGTCTTTTGTTCATAATTATTTACATCTCTCTCCTATGTTCACTCTTATCCTAGAACCCCCCAAAATCTTATCCAACCACATGCCCAGGCTCAAAGTCCAGGATCCTCTGTTCCACCAAAGATCCAGATGGTGTCCCTCTTGATTTGGAGATTATGAATAAAAGACAAATTATTTGTGTCCCACTGCCCCCACCACACACACACTCACACACACACACACACACACACACACACAAACACAACTATTCAAATTTGTTTTAAAATAATGCTCAAACAGAGATAGGATGCTTCCAATAAATATGCCTATTCCCAAAAGAGGAAAAAAAGGAAGCACAGGAGAGTTACTGCTCATAATTCCAAAATCCTGCTGAGGAATTGTAGCCAATCCTCCATTCCAGGATGTGCTTCTCTTGATCTGTTCCCTGTGAGTGGGTACAATTAATTGTTTGCCATATCTGTTGGCTCTACCTTTGGAACATTTTTATTTGTGACTTCTATGGCTACCTCTGAGGAGGAAATTGGAAAATATGTCCTTTGAATAGAATTTTTAGTACATTTTCTGCCAGAATCATATTGAGACCCCAGGAATTTTTTTATATATTGAATCATTTCAGTCCATTTTACTCTAGGCTGGTGACACTCTTATTGGAAACTGTCTTAGAAACTTTAGTGTTTTTTTTTATGAATTTGAGTCTATTCCATTTTAATGGGTCACAAAGCCACATCAACACTTCCTTTCTGTACAGGCCTTTCTCACTTGGTTTATTCATTACTCTTTTAGGTATTTAAAGCTTCTGTAGAACAATGCTTTTAAATTACTAGAAACACTTACTTCCACTGAGAGAGCTCTAGGCAGCACCTTGCTTCCATCAGTGATTTTTTTTTTAAACCAACATGTAATGTATTATTAGCCCCAGGGGTACAGGTCTGTGAATCACCAGGTTTACACTTCACAGCACAGGCCTTCCCCAATGTCCATAACCCAACCACTCTCTCCTACCCCCCTACCCTGGCAACCCTCAGTTTGTTTTGTGAGATTAAGAGTCTCTTATGGTTTATCTCTCTCCCGATCCCATCTTGTTTCATTTATGTCTTTCCTACCCCCCAAATACCCCATGTTGCTTCTCAGCTTCCTCATATCAGAGATATCATAATGATAATTGCCTTTCTCTGATTGACTTATTTCGCTAAGCATTATACCCTCTAGTTCCATCCACGTCATCGCAAATGGCATGATTTCATTTCTTTCGATGGCTGCATAGTATTTCATTGTATATATATACCACATCTTCTTTATCCATTCATCTGTTGGTGGACATATAGGTTCTTTCCACAGTTTGCCTATTGTGAACATTGCTGCTATAAACATTCAGATGCACATGACCCTTTGGATCACTATATTTGTATCTTTAGGGTAAATACCCAGTAGTGTAACTGCTGCATCATAGGATAGCTCTATTTTGATCTTAGCAAGGAGCCAACAGTCACATTTTGATTTTGGCTATGTTCCCTGGAAGCATCATACTTTGAGAGCCTTTTGCTACCAAGGAAACTAGAAATGAAGCACTTTTGTTCTCCATCACAGAAAGTTCTGACCTTTGTGTATTTCATCTAATTCTGATTTTCAAAACCTCAGTTAATCTCCCAATTTCATCTATTTCTTGTAGCACATAGTTTGTAAAACTTGGATACACTTTGAATGCACCACTTGGGAATGAGCTGGAAAAATACACGACATCTATGGCTATGTTTTTGTCTCCAGAGTTGTCATCAGCAGAAATACTACCAAATATCTCTCCACCACATAACATGGGTTGCTATTTTTTCCAGCCCCCTATAGTTTCCTTATCAATTTTCAACTACTGTAAGAGTTTGCTCACTACCTAGTCCCCAAACTAATATCATTTATGATAAGTTTCCATAATGACATCTCACTTCTAATGTCAGTGTATGTAATATCTATTGTCACAATGTTTCTGCACACCAACTAACCAAAACTCAGTGTATGAGATCTAAGCAAGTAATTAGGACTTAGGTTATAAGTCTGCAGCTTCTTTTAGGTCATAAGCCTCAGTGTTTGGTTATATGATTCATGGTTGTTTTTGGCCTTAGCTGGGCTCTCTTATACATCTAAGTTCAGCTGAACTTCATTTGGGGAAGCTCTGTTACTCTTTGCTGGCCTTTCTCATATATTAGATCTCAGCAGACTATTGGATGATTTAGGATGGTGTCTGTTAAGACAGATGAGATGAATTAGCTCTACTCTGTGTGTTTTATCCTGACAGGCTATCCTAGCTGTGGTTTCATGGGCAGAGACAGGAACAGAAGAAGAATCTTGAACTCAGGCCTCAATACCGTCACAACTATCAACATTCCATTGGCCAAAGAAAGTCAGATGACTGAATTCAGAACCAAGCAGTAGATAAATAAATCCCACTTTTTAATGAGAGGAGCTTCAAAGTCATATTACAAAGATTGTATACAGGGAAAGGTAAAAATTTGAGACATTAATGCAGCCCAGCTTTATTTCTCTCTTTGCTCCTAGAATTAGCTAGTTAATCAGATTATTAAAGGAGGATTATTTACCCCTTAAAGTAAACTCTCTCACTTTATCTATTAGAGAAATAAAGTTCATAATGCCTTGAGATGAGAAAAGCAAATCTATCATCTAGTATTGATGGAAAGTTCAGAGGTAAGATAAGCTTTAGAATTAATTTTTAGTGGTTCATCAATGTCCTCAAGGGTCTAAATTTGTTCATTTTTTCTTCTGTATACGTCTGCTTTGTTAGCTTCATCCTAAAATCAGCTGTGATGTTGGTCATGCCAAGAAACTACTAAACATTTAAGTGGCAGGTTTTCACATTCGTATCCAGAAGGAGAGTGAGTGTTTCCAAACAACATTCAAAGAAGGAGAATTACAATTTACCTAAAGTGCTCTGGTTTTGGTCCCATGTTCACTCTTAAATGTAGCCAAAAACATACCCCAATTGTGTGTATTTTGGGGAGATTTGAATAGAGTTATATTTCCCCAAGCACAAAGCAGCAGAGTAAATAAGCAAACTAAATTCTGAGTTAAACTAAGAGGGGAAAACAGAAAATAAATGTAGGGTGACCAGCTAACACTAGTGCATTATAGATCATACAGCAAGGTTCCCACAACTTCATTCTTCATAAAAAGCAATTCTAAGAATGCATTGGTTTTGGTGTATGTGGGAATTTATTTCTCATAGGCTTGACTGTTTGTTAGTTATCAGGAAGGATACAAGTTTGGGAATACTCAGGATCTATATATGTAAATATATAGATATTATGAGAAGTCTTAGCCAGTCTTAGCCAGAGTGAATTTGCTACTTTTTCTTTGCTTTACTGCACGTTTTGTTAATATGTGTGTATATGTATATATTTTATGACTGAATGTCAGAATATCAAGCATGGGAATCTGCTGGGGTTATGTAATTAAAATATAGATTCCTGAGTCTAACAGTCCCACTCAGTTGGAAACTCTGATGGTAGGGGCTGAGGAATATTTTTAATAAGCACCCTAAGAGATATTTCTATACCCCAAAGCTTTAGAATCCACTAATTTTGTGATTTAATCAAGAATCTGGACTCATTTACTCAGAAAATTAGGGGATATGTTTTAGCTGATTGGGGAAACCCCATTCTCTCCTTATATAGATGATAGTATATTTATTCTGGCTCATTAAAAGTTTTTCTCTCCCATACTTAAAAAAATGTTGCTAAGAAAACATTTTCTTTAATGTAGACTTGTCACTTTTTTTTCCTACTTCATAATGCTTTTTATGGCTATGGAGAACAATTATAGTAATATCCTCCTTCCATTGCAAATTATTTATGAAACCTGTTTAAGTACTGTCGTGTGTGAATTTATGGATTGCTAAGTCATTCTGTGGTTTCTGTAAAACTGAGGATAGATTTGAACATATCCGATTTTAACAGTATTTCAGAGAACAAAATGCTTTATATAATTTGCAACAGGATATCTCCAGGATTTGTCCAACAACTAAAGAATTTTGTTATTTTTATAACATCAGCATTCAATTATCATGTCACTCATTGTTCTGAATAAATCTGTCCATAATAAGAGTGGAAGATATTTTGTATTTACCACATATTTGGGGGCATATAATTTTCCTCTGTCAATGTAAATTACCTACAGATGCACAGATTCAGAAATGTACTTGTACCACTTAGAATATTCTCACATGAACACACTTTGAATAAAATATGTAGGAACTCTGTTTATTTTATAATTGAGAGAGAGGGAGCAAGATAACAGAGAGGGAGAAGCAGACTTGCCGCTAAACAGGGAGCATGACATGGGGCTCAATTCTAGGACCCAAGATCATGACCTGAGGTGAAGATAGATGCTCAACCAACTGAGCCACCCAAGTCCCCCATATAAGGGCATTCTTAATTGCAAGTATCCTAGTAGACCATGCATTTTTGTTCCTTTTTCTTTGAGCACCAATTAGCATTCTCCATTACCATACAAATTTAAAAGCTTTTCAGAAATATTTTCATTTGTTCTCTACCTTAATCCTATAAATTTTATAAAATGAGCTCTATTTTTCAGGGTAAGAGATCTGAAATATTAAGATAAGCAACTTCCCTAGGATCACAAATCCAGTAATTGACCATTGTATTTTAAAAAGAATTGTTATATTTTAGCAGAGTTTTAGATATCCAAAAAAATTATCTAGAATACTCCAAATTTCCTGTATACTTCATACCACTTTCCTTTTGTTAACACACCTTAGTGCATTTGTCACAAGTAACAAATCAATAATGCTATATTAACTAAAGCTCATACTTCTTTAAATTTCCTTAATTTTTACCTCATGTTCTTTTTATGTTCCAAAATCCAACCTATAATTTTGTGCAATTAGATTATTTAGGTCTATATAGACTTGTATCACTTTCTCAGATGTTCCTTGTTTTTGATGACCCTTACAGTTTTAAAAAGTACTAATCAGGCGTTTTAAAGAATAACCTTCAATTGGTATTTTTTTCGTATTTTTCTCATGATTGCTGGGGTGTGGAGTTATTGGGAGGAAGACCACAGAAGTGCCATTCTTATCACATTCCATCATGGACATGTGTATATTAAGCTAAACATGAGCTCCTACTCATGTCTCCAATGTCACCTAGTAAATATGGCTCATTCTAGCCTTCCCTGATTGCTTCTGACTAGCCTCTCATCCAGACAGAGAGAAACCTGACTCCCACCACCTACCATTTATTTTACTCATTTGTTCAATCCCAATGTGCATATACACTACTATGAGAGTTGTTAACCTCTCTCCCCAGAGGTAATAACTTTACCGACTCTAGTGCTTATATATTGTTCCTCTTGTCTTTACTCTTACAGTTTCCACTTTTTTCCAAAGTTACATAGTAGCAGCCCCTTTTCCCTCACCCTCTTTAGCAAAATATGTCACATGTTTGTCAGCTCTAAAAATTCCCATTTAACCTATTTAATTATCCCTAAGCCCCTTGCAACCATTGATCTGTTTTTATTGTATTTTTTAATTACTTCTTAGTTTTAAACATGAGAATTTGAAGACTTAAATCTTGCTTTATAAATGATATTTAAAATATTAAAATGTTAATAAAGTTTGCTTATGTAGATATTTATATTAAAGCAGAAAGTATATAGCAAGTATAATAGAGTTTTTTCTTTAAATCTGGTAGAGTTTTACACAGTGAATCCTTACTAAACAGTCTATGACAACAGCATACTGAAGACTATGTAATTCATATTTCTGGAGTCTGAAAGCTTTTGTCTCTTTCCAAGATAGAGACTGCTTTCCTAACTAACTTGTTCCAGCACATTTATATCTCCATGGGAGACACTGATACAATTCCTAACTTGGTTACCACAACCTGTGTCCTGGGTTAGGTGCAGAATGTTAACTCAAAAAGATTTTCATTTTTTTTATTCCATCCTTATGAACTTGACTGTGATTTCATTGTGTTAGCTATCCTTTATCAATTTTTTAATAACTTGATATCTACAAAAAAGGTTTCCTGGGATTTTGATATTGTTGAATCTTTAGGTAAAGTTAGGAAGAATTGGGATTTTAATAAAATAAAATACCTTGAGGGAGTTTGCACCTAGAGGAAATGGTTTTAATCATAATTTATTAATGAAATATGTTAATATGCCAATTGTGCTTTTAACATAGACTAAATGCTGTGTTCTACATTGTATGTTTGAAATAATTCCTGTGAATTAACTTCATTGGGTTATCCTATCCTCATATGTTCTGGATACAATTCACCTGCTTAAGAACAAAGTTTGTGTTTTCATTTATACCTTCAGTCCACTGTCATTAAAGTTAATGAACTCACCAAAATGGATATTGATGTCAACAAATTTCAGTAAGTCCACATGCAAGGTTCTTTCATGCTGGCCTCACTGACAGCTCACAATAAATGAGAGAACTTAACTTGAGGTTTTATAAGAGTCCAACAGTCTTTGAGTCTAAAACCTCTAATAGATCATAATCATTTCTGCATTCTATCATAAGTATGTTTTGCCTGTTTTTACTTTTATATAAATTAAATCATAAATTAAGAACTTTGGGGGAGCCTGTGTATGTGACTTCCTTCACTAAACGTTATGTTTATGAGATTCATTCATGTTGCTGAATATAGCAATAGTTTATTCATTATTATTGTATAGTAACAATGCATAACACAATATATCTGTTGGTAAGCATTCAGAATTTGTTCTTCATAAATGATGTTGCTGTACATATACTGGTAGATTTTCAGGGGAAGGCACAAGTGCATATATTTTTGGTATTTATACACCAATAAATAAAAGAAAATGAAAAGGTGTTTGTCATGTATTTATGTTAGTAAATACCATCAAATAATTTTCCAAAGTGGTTGTACAAATATATACTCTCAACATTGCATAAGAATTCCAGTTTCTCCACATTTTTGTTGAAATTTGCTATAATTAGTCTCCTTTATTTACCTATATTGTTACCTACAATAGGTTTCTCATTATGACTTCATTTCCAAATATTTGATAACGAGTAAGGTAAGCAGCTTCATATATATATATATGTATATATACATATATATATGTCATATATATGTGTGCGTCATATATATATGTCACATATATATGTGTCATATATATATATGACACATAGACACACACATACACACACACACACATAGGTCTTTTTGAAAACTCATGGAGAAGAATTTGCTCCTTTTTATGTTCCATCGTCTGTATCTTTCTTACAGATTTTAAATATACAGAGGAAAGTGTTTAGAATGAGATGATACTTTGTCTCTATTCTCAGGAAGCTATTGTGTCATGTTAATTTTACTACTTAAAATTTCATGTCAGTTTATCAACGATGTCAGTTGGGTCTACAATTACTTTTTTTTTTTAAGATTTTATTCATTTATTTGACAGGAAGAGAGAGAGGGAGAGAGATCACAAGTAGGCTGAGCAGCAGACCGAGGGAGAAAGAGAAGCAGGCTCCCTGAAGAGCAGAGATGCAAGGCTCAGTCATAGGACCCTGGGAACAAGATTGGAACCAAAGGTAGATGTTCACCCAACTGAGCCACCCAGCACATCTACAGTTACTTTTTGAACTTTATTAATTATGTATTTGATGTCTTTAAGTAGTTACAACTCCTCAAGTTTTCTTTATCTCCTAACATCATTATTAGTACAATTTGGTTTTATATGGATTCATCTTTTTATTTAAATTTTTATTGATATAATGTTGTTGATAATACCTTTCTATTTCTTCTGTAGCTAGAGGGTTTGCACTTCTTTCTATTATTGCCTACTTTGGGTATTTGGGCCTAATATCTTATTCTCTTGTTCAATTATGCTAAAGTTTTATTGACTTGGCCTTTTTCCCAAAGAATCAACTTTTCTTTATGCTGTATATATGTGGTAATCTATTTTACTAATATATTCTCTTATATTTACTGTTAGCCTTGATTCATTACCTTAAAAATTAAATTATTATTAAGTTTCTTTTTTATTATTTAATTTTTTTATTTTTTTATAAACATATGATGTATTTTTAGCCCCAGGGGTACAGGTCTGTGAATTGCCAGGTTTACATACTTCACAGCCCTCACCATAGCACATACCTTCCTGAATGTCCATAACCCCACCAACCTCTCCCAACCCCACTCGCCCCAGCAACCTTCAGTTTGTTTTGTGAGATTAAGAGTCTCGGGTGGTTTGTCTCCCTCCAGATCCCACCTTGTTTCATTTATTCTTTTCCTACCCCCAAATCGCCCATGTTGCATCTCCACTTCCTCATATCAGGGAGATCATATGATAGTTGTCTTTCTCTGATTGACTCATTTCACTAAGCATAATACCCTCTAGTTCCATCCACGTCGTCCCAAATGGCAAGATTTCATTTCCTTTGATGGCTGCATAGTATTCCATTGTATATATACACCACATCTTCTTTATCCATTCATCTGTTGATGGACATCTGGGTTCTTTCCATAGTTTGGCTATTGTGGACATCACTGCTATAAACATTTGGGTTCACATGCCCCTTCGGATCACTACGTTTATATCTTTAGGGTAAATATCCAGTAATACAATTGCTGGGTCATAGGGTAGCTCTATTTTCAACTTTTTGAGGAACCTCCATACTGTTTTCCAGAGTGGTTGCACCAGCTTGCATTCCCACCAACAGTGTAGGAGGGTTCCCCTCTCTCCGCATACTCACCAGCATCTGTCATTTCCTGACTTGTTAATATTAGCCATTCTGACTGGTGTGAGGTGGTATCTCATTGTGGTTTTGATTTGTATTCCCTGATGCCAAGTGATGTGGAGCATTTTTTTCATGTGTCTGTTGGCCATCTAGATGACTTCTTTGTAGAAATGTTTGTTCATGTCCTCTGCCCATTTCTTGATTGGATTCTTTGTTCTTTGGGTGTTGAGTTTGCTAAGCTCTTTATAGATTTTGGATACTAGCTATTTATCTGATATGTCATTTGCAAATATCTTCACCCATTCTGTCAGTTGTCTTTTGGTTTTGTTAACTGTTTCCTTTGCTGTGCAAAAGCTTTTGATCTTAATGAAATCCCAGTAGTTCATTTTTGCCCTTGCTTCCCTTGCCTTTGGCAATGTTCCTAGGAAGAAGTTGCTGTGGCTGAGGTCAAAGAGGTTGCTGCCTGTGATCTCTTCAAGGATTCTGATAGATTCCTTTCTCACATTGAGGTCCTTCATCCATTTTGAGTCTATTTTCATGTGTGGTGTAAGGAAATGATCCAATTTCATTTTGCTCCATGTGGCTGTCCAATTTTCCCAACACCATTTGTTGAAGAGGCTGTCTTTTTTCCACTGGACATTCTTTCCTGCTTTGTCCAAGATTAGTTGACCATAGAGTTGAGGGTCTATTTCTGGGCTCTCTATTATGTTCCATTGATCTATGTGTCTGTTTTTGTGCCAGTACCATACTGTCTTGATGATGACAGCTTTGTAATAGAGCTTGAAGTCCAGAATTATGATGCCACCAACTTTGGCTTTCTTTTTCAATATTTCTTTGGCTATTCGAGGTCTTTTCTGGTTCCATATAAATTTTAGGATTATTTGTTCCATTTCTTTGAAAAAAATATTGATGGATTTTGATAGAGATTGCATTAAATGTGTATATTGATTTAGGTAGCATAGACATTTTCACAATATTTGTTCTTCCAATTCAGGAGCATGGAACATTTTTCCATTTCTTTGAGTTTTCTTCAATTTCTTTCATGAGTACTTTATAGTTTTATGAGTATAGATTCTTAGCCTCTTTGGTTAGGTTTATTCCTAGGTATCTTATGGTTTTGGGTGCAATTGTAAATGGGATTGACTCCTTAATTTCTCTTTCTTCTGTCTTCTTGTTGGTGTAAAGAAAGGAAACTGATTTCTGTGCACTGATTTTATATCCCAACACTTTATTGAATTCCTATACAAGTTCTAGCAGTGTTGGAGTGGAGTCTTTTGGGTTTTCCACATATAGTATCATATCATCTGCAAAGAGTGATAGTTTGACTTCTTCTTTGCTGATTTGGATGCCTTTAATTTCTTTTTGTTTTCTGATTGCTGAGGCTAAGTCTTCTAGTACTATGTTGAATAGCTGTGGTGATAATGAATATCCCTGCCATGTTCCTGACCTTAGCGTATGAGCTTTCAGTTTTTCTCCATTGAGAATGATATTTGCAGTGGGTTTTTCATAGATAGCTTTGATGATATTGAGGTATGTGCCCTCTATCCCTACACTTTGAAGAGTTTTGATCAGGAAGGGATGCTGTCTTTGTCAAATGCTTTTTCAGCATCTATTGAGAGTATCATATGGTTCTTGTTCTTTCTTTTATTAATGTATTGTATCACATTGACCGATTTGCAGATGTTGACCAAACTTGCAGCCCTGGAATAAATCTCACTTGGTCTTGGTGAATAATCCTTTTAATGTACTGTTGGATCCTATTGGTTAGTATTTTGGTGAGAATTTTCGCATCTGTGTCCATAAAAGATACTGGTCTGTAATTCGCTTTTTTGATGGAATCCTTATCTTGTTTTGGGATCAAGGTGATGATGGCTTCATAAAATGAGTTTGGAAGTTTTCCTTCCATTTCTATTTTTTGTAACAGTTTCAGGAGAATAGGAATTATTTCTTCTTTAAATGTTTGGTAGAATTCCCCTGGGAAGCCGTTTGGCCCTGGGCTTTTGTTAGTCTGGAGATTTTTGATGACTGTTTCAATCTCTTTACTGGTTATCGGTCTGTTCAGGTTTTCTATTTCTTCCTGATTCAGTTGTAGTAGTTTATATGTCTCTAGGAATGCATCCATTTCTTCCAGATTGTCAAATTTGTTGGCGTAGAGTTGCTCATAGTATGTTCTTATAATTGTTTGTACTTCTTTGGGTTTGGTTGTGATCTCTCCTCTTTCATTCATGATTTTTTTTTTTTTAAAGATCTTGTTTATTTGACACAGAGGTCACAAGTAGACAGAGAGACAGGCAGAGAGAGGAGGAAGCAAGCTCCCTGCTGAGCAGAGAGCCCGATGTGGGGCTCGATCCCAGGACCCTGGGATCATGACCCGAGCCAAAGGCAGAGGCTTTAACCCACTGAGCCACCCAGGCGCCCTTTCATTCATGATTTTATGTATTTGGGTCCTTTCTCTTTTCTTTTTGATAAGTTTGGCCAGGGGTTTATCAATCTTACTAATTCTTTCAAAGAACCAGCTCCTAGTTTCGTTGATTTGTTCTATTGGTTTTTTTTTTTTTGGTTTCTATTTCATTGATTTCTGCTCTGATCTTTATGATTTCTCTTCTTCTGCTGGTTTAGGCTTTCTTTGTTGTTCTTTCTCCAGCTCCTTTAGGTGTAGCATTATGTTTTGTAATTGAGATCTTTCTTGTTTCTTGAGAAAGGCTTGTATTGCTATATATTTTCCTCTCAGGACTGCCTTTGCTGTGTCCCACAGATTTTGAACGTTGTGTTTTCATTATCATTTGTTTCCATGAATTTTTTCAATTCTTCTTTAATTTCTGGTTGGCCCATTCATTCTTTAGAAGGATGCTGTTTAGTCTCCATGTATTTGGGTTCTTTCCAAATTTCCTCTTGTGATTGAGTTCTAGCTTCAGAGCATTGTGGTCTGAAAATATGGGGAATAATCCCAATCTTTTGATACTGTTTGATACCTGATTTATGACCCAGTATGTGATCTATTCTGGAGAATATTCCATGTGCACTAGAGAAGAATGTGTATTCTGTTGCCTTGGGGTGGAATGTTCTGAATATATCTGTGATGTCCATCTGGTCCAGTGTGTCATTTAAGGTCTTTATTCCCTTGTTGATCTTTTGCTTGGATGATCTGTCCATTTCAGTGAGGGGAGTGTTAAAGTCCACTACTATTATTGTATTATTGTCGATGTGTTTCTTTGATTTTGTTATTAATTGGTTTATATAGTTGGCTGCTCCCATGTTAGGGGCATAGATATTTAAAATTGTTAGGTCTTCTTTTTGGACAGACCCTTTGAGTATGATATAGTGTCCTTCCTCATCTCTTATTATAGTCTTTGGCTTAAAATCTAATTGATCTGATATAAGGATTGCCCCCCACCCCCAGCTTTCTTCTGATGTCCATTAGCATGATACATTGTTTTCCACCCCCTCACTTTAAAACTGGAAGTGTCTTTGGGTCTAAAATGAGTTTCTTGTAGGCAGCATATTGATGGGTTTTGTTTTTTTATCCATTCTGATACCCTATGTCTTTTGATTGGGGCATTTAGCCCATTTACATTCATGGTAACTATTGAGAGATATGAATTTAGTGCCATTGTATTGCTAAGGTGATTGTTACTGTATATTGTCTCATTTCCTTTCTGATCTATTACTTTTAGGGTCTCTCTTTGCTTAGAGGACCCCTTTCAATATTTCCTGTAGAGCTGGCTTGGTGTTTGCAAATTTTTTCAGTTTTTGTTTGTCCTGGGAGCTTTTTATCTCTCCTTCTATTTTCAATGATACCTTAGCTGTATATCATAATCTTGGTTGCATGTTTTTCTCCTTTAATGCTGAATATATCATGCCAGGTCTTTCTGGCCTGCCAGGTCTCTGTGGATAAATCCACTGCCAATCTAATACTTTCACCATTGTATATTACAGACTTTTTTTTGCCTGGGCTGCTTTCAGGATTTTCTCTTTGTCGCTAAGACTTGTAAATTTTATTATTAGGTCATGGGGTGTGGACCTATTCTTATTGATTTTGAAGGGCGTTCTTTGCATCTCCTTGATTTTGATAGTTGTTACCTTTGCCATATTGGGAAATTCTCTACAGTAATTCTCTCCAATGTACCTTCTGCTCCCCTCTCTTTCTTCTTCTTCTGGAAGCCCCATTATTCTGATGTTGTTTCGTCTTATGGTGTCAGTTATCTCTTGA
This sequence comes from Mellivora capensis, assembly GCA_004024625.1. NCBI lineage: Eukaryota > Metazoa > Chordata > Mammalia > Carnivora > Mustelidae > Mellivora > Mellivora capensis. Next base: position 10,050 of record PISX010026819.1, on the reverse strand, counting down.
ATTCTCCCCTCATGGTCCAGTATTTGTTTGTCTCTCTTTTGCTCAGCTTGTTTATTCTCTTTCATTTTTTCTTCTATATCACTAATTCTTTCTTCTGCCTCATTTATCCTAGCAGTAAGATCCTCAATTTTTTATTGCACCTCATTAATAGCTTTTTTGATTCAACTTTGTTAGATTTTAGTTCTTTATTTCCCCAGAAAGGGCTTTAATCTTTCCAGAGAGGGTTTCTCTAATATCTTCAATGCCTTTTTCAAGCCCGGCTAGAACCTTGAGAATCATCATTCTGAACTCCAGATCTGACATATTACCAGTGTCAGTATTGATTAAGTCCTTAGCCTTCAGTACTACCTCTTGTTCTTTTTTTTTTGTGGTGAGTTTTTTCACCTTGTCATTTTGTCCAGATAAGAATATATGAAGGAGCAAATAAAATACAAAAAGGGTAGCAAAGACCCCAAGAAAATGTGCTTTAACCAAATCAGAAGAGACCCCAAATTGTGGGAGGGAGAAAGGGGATACAAAGAAGTTCAGAAAAAAAAAATTAAAAAGGAAAACAAGCAAAGAAAAAAATATAAAAGAAAAAAAATATATATATATTAGACTGGTGTCTCAAAGAGGGTCATCCACTTAATTTTGGGTATTCTGGTCTCTTAGAAGAAACTACCTCCCCAAATTTAAAGAATGAAAAACCTATATAAGGTTAAACACAATGAAGGGATTGAATATGCCTATAAAGATAAATTTTTTTTAATTTCTAAAAAAGTAGTTGATAAAGTAAGTTCATTGGGAGAATAAAGAAAAAGAAAGTGGAGAGAATTTGCTCAGGCTCGAGACCAGAACAAGCCCAAAGCTAGATTTAAGGAATATTTTGATCTATTAGAAGAAGTTGTACCCCAAATTTTTAGAAGAAAAAACCCTATGTGTATACAAAAAATAAAGTTAGGTACAATGAAGGATAAAGTATGACTATAATAATGAAGGTTCAAAAAAAGATTATTATTTTTTTCATGAAAAGTTTGTTAAGATAGTTTAAAAATGGTAAAAGAGGAAGGGTAAAAGTAAAAAAAAAAATCTTAGCAGAAAAAAAAATTAAATTAAAAAAATTGGGACTCCTGGGTGGCTTAGTTGGTTAAGCGGCTGCCTTCGGCTCAGGTCATGATCCCAGTAGTCCTGGAATCGAGTCCCACATCAGGCTCCTTACTCAGTAGGGAGCCTGCTTCTCCCTCTGCTCTGCCTGCCACTCTGTCTGCCTGTGCTTGCTCGCTCTCTCTCCCTCTCTCTCTGACAAATAAATAAATTTTAAAAAATTAATTAACTGCAAGACTAAAGAATCATGGGGAGAAAGCCATGAATTCCATGTTTTGCTTTCTCCTCCTTTGGAATTCTGCTGTTCTCCTTGGTAAGTGAAGTTGGTCTTGGCTGAATTCTTGTTGATCTTCTGGGGGGAGGGACCTGTTGTAGTGATTCTCAACTGTGTTTGTCCGAGGCGGAATTTCACCACCCTTACCAAGGGCCAGGCTATGTAATCCACTCAGGTTCGCTTTTGTTTCCTGAACGCTTTCTGTAGAGTTCCGGAGGACGGGAATGAAAATGGCTGCTTCCCAATCTCCGGCCCGTCACTCCCATCTCCCTGGCCTCTGGCCATGCTTGGAGAAAAGCGCTCAATCATTCCCGTCTCCCTGGCCTCCAGCTGCACTCCGAGCTCACCCAGCCTGTGACTGGTTCAAGGTAACCCCAAGCTGCGAGCTCACTCCTCAGTTCTGTCTCTGTAGCCGGCTTCCCTGCTCTAATACCTGCAAGCTCTACAATGCTCAGACACCCCTGATTCTTCTGTAAGCCCGCAGGACCTGGGGCCAAGCTGACCCTGCATGGGCTTCACCCCAGTTTAGCCTCTGGAGTGATGTCCCTCAGTGGAGCAGACTTTTAAAAGTCCTGATTTTGTGCTCCGTTTTTCCACTGCTTGCCGGGAGCCAGCACCTCCCTGTGTGGTCTATCTTCCCATCACTTTGGACTCACTTCTCTGCCGGCCCTACCTTTGAGAAAGTGGTCAATTTTTGTTTCTAGAATTGTTGCTCTTCTTCTTTTCGATCTCCTGTTGGATTTGTAGGTGTTCACAATGGATTGATTACCTATCTAGCTGATCTCCTGCTACCTGATGTTTTCTTAGCCTGCTACTTCTCCACCATCTTGACTCTACTATTAAGTTTCTATGCTACTATATTAGATACTGGAACATTGATAACTGTAAATGTTTTGTTTCTAAAATATGTATTTAACACTACATATTTTCTTTGTAAACATGACTTAAGTTACACCAGGTATATTCTGAATTGTTGCATGTTTTTTATCATTCAGTTATAGTGTTTTATTTTTATTTTTTCTTTACCTCAGAGATTATTTAGGAAAAAAAAAACAGTCGTTCAATTTTGTTGTCTTTGTCTTCCATCTTTTTGTTGTTGCTGAAAAGTGAACTATCATTATATCGGTGTTTTTTAAAAAACAATGTTATTTAGGGTTTTTTTCTGATCACTTTTTAAAGTTTTTATTTGTTTTTTGTTCTTAAGTTTTCAGTAAGTTTACTCTAATGTGTCTATAGAATTTCTTGTTTCTTTCTCTTGATTTCTTACACCAGTTTTGGAAAATTTTCACTTGTACAACTTTAAATTATGGTTCCAGAAGAAACCATAATTGACTAATTTCATAAAGAGGATTAAGAATTTTTAGATGGATACATGCCTGAGTTAGGTAATTTAGGTCTCTATCATGTCTTGAACATATGCTCTTCTTTCTGTAATTTCATCCTTTAATTTTCTGTCATGTTTCTGACTTAGCTGCTGGCTAACTCCTCCTGTTTTATCACATTGTCCAATCAGCTGTCTAAACTATCAATTGAGATATTATTTAAATTATTATATTTTTGTTATTCTTAAATATACATTTGGATTTTTATATCATATACCCTTCTCTGATATGACCACACATCTTGTCATCTAATTTGGTGACAAGTTAATCACAGATTTTTTTAAAGTTCATTTCTTGTTAGTCCAATATGTGACAATTATATAGTCTATGCCTGTTGTTAACATTTTTGTTTTTTAAGCTTTTTGTATTAGGTTTTATCTTTTACATCCCTGGAGTTGAAATTTCTTTCTTGGCACAAGATGGAGCTACTCTTGCCCTGGATCACCCATCAGCAACCCAATCTTTTGTCTTCCTGTCAATGCTCTACATGATCAGACAATTATTATATCCAGTCGTTTGCTCCCCTGACACAAAGCCAGCTCTGGGGTTCATGTTTTCCCTTTTTTTTTTTTTTAAATCTTTCTAAATAAGGTCAGTTATACATCCCCTGTCAATCATATACTGTCTCCACATTGCTGCTTCCAACATTCTAACATTCCTTCTTGCCCAAAGTCCCTTGGGAGGAAGAGTATACCACTGCTTGTAAGGTACTGCACACCCCGATGTCTCTATTGTTGTCTGTTCAGTAAAGGACTTTGAGCTCACTATTAAATTGTCAATTCATGACTATTGTTGTGAATGAAATATTTCATGGATAATCTAAGAAGTGGAATGGTCTATAAATGACTTATTTTGGCTTATAGCAGCCAGTTAAGATGGTCACAGATAATCATACCACAACGTGAGCTTGAGAATTGAGTGCTATCTTTGGGAAAGTTTCCCAGTGAGACCTGAAAGCCTGAGAGGATCTGTTCTTCAGTTTTTGTCTCCTGTAAAAGCTCTGGTTTAAATCCAGCATCTCTCCATCTCAGATTTCTTCTCAGCTTGTCATTCTCCAAGCACCAACTTTAGAATCAGTGGGCACTAGATTTCAAGAAAAAGTAAAACTCTCATCATTTTTGGAGGCATGTTTGCATACAGAGAAAATCCAGTGCATTCAACAAATAAAAAATATTAGAAATAATATAGCAAGGTTGCAGAATACAAGGCCAATTAAAAAAAATACCAACTATATTCCTATATCTGAGTAATGATCAATCAGAAAATAAAAGTAAAAAAAATAATTTATAAGACATCAGTTTCAGCTCTGACATTAACCTGGGCTAAAAAACAATTGTTCATGGATGTCTTTGAAGGGTGGCACAATATGCGACCTCAAAATATGACTCTTTGGCACAAGGAGTGTTTGAACTGATTATTTTGAGAAACTACAGACACAAGAGAAGCTCTGAAAACACAGTAGAAGTTATCCTTTTGTAAGGGAAATGTAAGGCAATTTATATTAGATAGGGGCCTGTACCAGGAAGAGAGATTTCACCACAGGTAAATGTCTCCCCTGAGAGACTTCTTAGGGTTTAACAGGAAAAACTTTTCTATGAAACACTTCCTCCCCTCAGCTTCTAGTGAGGATTTGCCCTCCTCTCCATCCCCACCCCTCTCCAAATCTTTCTTTTGTCTTTAGCTTAAACTGGTATTTAAGGTGGTGGTTTGGGCCACATCAATGAATTACTCAGTTTCCCTTGGTCTCTCCCATACATATGAGAGTTAATAAACTTCCATATGTTTTTCTCTTTTTTACTCTCTCTTTTTTTACTATAGGGGGTCTCAGTCAAGAACTTAGAAGGGTAGAGGGAAAATTATTTTCACACTCAGTTTTTTTTGACGGCTTTTATTTTTATCTTGACTATAATTCATTCCCATTTCTTTGTGTGTCTAATGACTTGATCGTGTGAACATTGTGTTGATATTCTCTTAAGGTTTCCAGTTTCCTCTTGTTCTTCAAAAGAGATTTGATTTTTGGTTTAACAGACAATTAAATTACTGGTTTATCACCTGAGCCTTATTAGACTTGTTTCCATACCATTTAGTCTGGATGTGTGAAAATTTCAATGTGTGCACATTCCTCTATTGGGGTGCTACTCAAACTACAAACTTTGTTTCCCCGACTGTGTTTGTAGTAGGTTTGTAGATTTTACTCCAAGGTGTGGTTCTTGCTTTTAAGATTCAGGCCTTTGATTTGTCCTAGCTAGATATCAAGTATTTCAATGGGATGCTAAGATGATCTGTCTATTCTGGATGAAGTAGAACAAGAATGCCTAGTTCTTCCTCTATAAATAGTTGACCTCTGTTTTCTTATCACCATTCTCAACTCTGCTGTTTGGAAAGCCTCACTTTATTTGGAAAGCCTCAGCTATGAACTTACAGTGGCCCAGTCATGAACTTCTGAGGCTACCACTCTGCTCAGCTCCATCACCTGATGGCTGCTTTGGGATTCGTAAGCTCTAATTTCTTCATCCTATCCTCCTCAACAATGTCATGAAATGCGGACTCTAGGTCTCTTCTGCAGTCAGAAATAGCTCCAAAGCACAGAGCTGAGTAATTGTAGAATAGATGTTTTCTATTTTCCTCCCTTCCTTCCTTCTTCCCTTCCTTCCTCTTTCCTTCCTATTTTTATAACAAGTTTAATGTTAACTCCTTAAGCATAATACAGCATAATACCTGAAATTTATTAACATTAAGTAAACATGGTTTGGCTAAATGAATGCTTCATTGAATTTCATTGCATCATCCTCAATTAATAATTAGAAGAATTCATAGAAAAAATTTTTAAACATTAACATGAGTTGCATTTTTTGGAAAAAAAAAAAAGAAACAGAATAAGTAATCCTTTAGGTAAGTAATACTCTCAGTAAAAAATGCAGAGAAATTTAATTAAATGAATTGTGTTTTACTGATGCAGGAGTTTTGTCAACATCATTTGGAGATAGGGTCTAGCTTGTCCCAAGGCAGGTGTCTTGGGGAAACAAAGAAAAGGAAGATAGGATCCAACATTGAACAAAGTGTACTGTGACAAAAAAAAGTGGATAAGTCAGCTCTGATTAAAGAGATGTCTGAACTATATTAGCAGTTTGGACTTCATTTGCAAACCTATGAAGAACATTTACAGTTTATTAAATAGTGAAGTAAAATTATATAGAAGACCACTTGAGTTTAATCTTTTAATAAGGATTTGCATTCTTTAATAAGAATATGCAAAACCATTTGCTTTAAATTATAAAATAGTACATATTTTCTGCCAGAAATTATAAAATTAGTAGGGAGAAATCTGTCCTATTGCTGTCACACTGAGATAGCCATGGTTAAAATACTGGCATATATATTTTACAGAATTTTTTAATTTTTCATGAGAGAATTTTCATAATCCTTGACCACATCCATCCAGAAATCCAGTATATTTTCTAGATTATTTTATTGTTTATTATTATTTTATTATTTATTATTTTATTATTATTATTTATTATATTATTCTAACTTTCAAGATCATATTAATAGCTCTACAGCAAATGTCCTCATAGTGTTAGCATTGAATTCATTTAGAACAATTACATACATGAATATAACTAAAAGAAGTGTACCCTAGGGAATAGTACAGTGCTTAGTTGAAGACTTTCACTTTAGTCCATTTTGAAATTTCTATATCTGAGGGGCTATATTTACCTGCAGTGATAAACTCATATACTCATCTTGGTCTTTGATCTCTTCATGACTTACAGCATTTCCAAATGATTCTTAAATATACATACACTATACTTTTTGTAGAAAACCTATATCAGAAGGATCAAACCCAGAAAAGTTCCAAGAAAACAGTAGTACAATGCTAGCTATGTTATTCCTGGCTGTGAATAATGTAAAAAACTGGAAAGGAAGGCACTAGGGTATGAAACTCCCCTTTGCTGGGGGTGGAGTGTTAAGGAATTAAAAGGAATGTGGCAGGAACAGACAACAGCCCAGCCATTTCAAACACACTCAGAAGGAAATTACCAAGAGTAGAATATATTTCGGATCTAAGTTTCACAATTATTTTAGTATCCAGGTCTACAAAAGCTAAGAGTTTTTCATATAATGAAATAACTCATTTTCAAAATGTTTACTCTTGCTAAATATTTTCAGCCTCCTCTTTAGTATTTTTCACAGTGTGGTAACTAAAGGCAAAGAAAATAAGATCTTCCCCACATTAGTTCAACTGTTACCTGGATTAACTAATTGTTTAAAATGTGCAGGAATGTTTCTTCAAAAATTGCTGAAATAGAGAGTATTTTTTGTGTGTAATAAGAATACGTTTTTTTTCTTGTGAAAAGAAAAAGTATATGCAATAAAAGTCAGTTTCTTTCTTTTTAAAAATAAGTAAAACAAGTCAAATGACTACTAAGTTACTAAACAACTATATTGCTAGATTAGAAAATAGATATTTTTATCTTCTTAGACAAATAGTCCTGTAAAGCCACCAAGTGATGAAGTAGTAGAAATCCAGATAATGTCTCTGTAGGGGCCCCGGACAAGCTGCCTCCAAATGGACCTCAATGGCATATGGATTATTTTGAATTGAAACTACTTGGGAACAGTCAGTGCAATACCACTCAGACCCTCCTTTGTCCCCCTCAAAGCAGGAAACCAATCTCCTATACAAAGTGTACCCTGGTTGTACTAAGAAGTAAAAAGACATCCTTATCACCAAAGATAGGGGCCTTAAATTTGAAAAGACTGTAGAAACAAACTTTGTTACTTTTTTACTAGTCTATTTTCCCGAGCCCAAATTGCACTTAGAATTGCTCTCTAATTAAAGCTTCCAAACACCTGTTTTCCTTACCCTGTAAATTCCTCACAAATTAGTTGTCTCTTTGTCTAAAATGTATAAAAACTTCCTGCCTTGGTCATTTTTTTGAGTCCTCAATTTCATTATTGGACCTCTGCAGGCATGTAATAAAACATTTTTTTTCTCCTGTTAATCTGCTTCATGTAAATTTAATTATTAGTCCAGCTGTCATGTAAATTTAATTATTAGTCCAGCTGGAAGAACTTGAAGGATAAATAATATTTCCTTCCCAACATCTTCAGTTTGGAAAATATAAATCCAAACCAACCAATGATCACTTAATTCCAATTCATAAAAAATAAAGGTTCTTTTTTTTAAGGGAAGTAAAGAGAAATGTTAGGCAAGAATGTAGTAGTCCTTTGTCTAAATGAATGTCTTCATGAGCCACTCAAACATCTCACAGACAAGTATTTCCTAAGATCAATTATCTACATGCTATAAGAATGATTGTCTAAAAGCAAACTAGAAAACAAACAAAACAACACACAAAACAACATACAAATATGAAACAATTTCACTGGACAGATTTCTTATGACTAATGAGAAACTCATGTATCTATTTTAAAGCAAATGTCTTTTGGTTCCATTTCTATGGGTTTGTAGGGTTTGATTTACCCCCACTGTTATCACTAAGATTTTATCACTGCTGAATGTCGATTTATTTACCAGATCTCAGGATGTTTTGTTGCTTGCATGCTCCTCTAGCTGGGTGTCTAATATTGACCCTTCACATTTAAATGTGGAAGGCCCTAGAAGGTCACTATAACAGTTAAGCTGAGTGGTTATAAAAGAGACCATATGGCCCACAAAGCTTAAAATATTTATTTTCTGGCCTTTGACAGAAAAAAAAAAGTTACCAATCTTGAACATGATATTACTGACCTAAGAGGGCTCACGAATGAGAGGATTAAATCCTTACAGAATGCACAGATATATTTTATTTGGTTGAATAATTCTGTTGTTAAATTTTATGTTTTTATTTTTAAAATTTTTATTTATATATTTGTTTTTAAATATTTTATTTATTTATTTGACAGAAAAGAGAGACAATGAAAGAGGGAACACAAGTAAGAGGAGTGCGAGAGGGAGAAGCCGGCCTCTCGCTGAGCAGGGAGCATGATGCCATGTGGGGCTCAATCCCATGACTTTGAGATCATGACCTAAGCCAAAGACAGATGTTAAATGACTGAGCCACCCAGGCAACCCTCTGTTTTTATTTTTAGTGTTAGTTTTCTTTGTGTTCCTTTGGTAGGGCATCCATCCTTCAAATCTCTGCAGAACCTAACCCTTTCTGTTATCTGATACTTTTCTGTTTCTCTCATTCGTCCAACCACTTTAGTCATTTGTCTTAGCTTTCTATCTCACAAAGGAATTTAAATGGGAAAACTGTGATGTTAAAAAAATAATAACAAGTGTAGCAGTATATAATGAACTTGCATACAGGACATGTTCATGTATATGACTTAACAAGTAAACATGTGCAGTGTAAGAAATGAAAGCTAGATGAAATGCCATATTGATTTAACTTCCAATTATAGTTTTCACACTGATCAACGAAGAGTAAGAGTGATTTGGTTTAGCCAGTGCAACAGTTACTGAGAACCTTCTATACTATGTTTCTATGTTCATCAGATATTATTTTAATATCAATTATCTTTTATTTCTTTTGTCTGTTTATACCAGCCAGGACAGCAGCAATAGCAGATAAATCCACTGTGAGCTAGCATCATCTCCCCAATAGTGATTTCACTATTGATGATCTCAGATGCTGGCTAGAAGAGAATGCATCATATCAAGTGGTTAGTATGGCAAAAGAAATATGACCAATGGCCAAAAAATGGTAATCTTGAAGTTCAAAGAAGTAAGATATCCAAAGTTGTGGGCCACATGTCTGCAAGATACATTATTATCAAAAAACAACCACTGACTGGTCAACTGTGACTTCTTTTTTTTTGTTTGTTTTTTTCCATATTTTAAATTTTTATTTTTTATTTTTTATAAACAAATTTTTACCCCAGGGGTACATGTCTGTGAATCGCCAGGTTTACACACTTCACAGCACTAACCATAGCACATACCCTCCCCAACCCAATGTCATTTACCCCACCCCCCTTTCCCGACCCCCTCCCCCCAGCAACCCTCAGTTTGTTTTGTGAGATTAAGAGTCACTTATGGTTTGTCTCCCTCCCAATCCCATCTTGTTTCTTTTCTTCTTTTTCCGCCCCCCTAGTCCCCCATATTGCATTTCCATTTCCTCATATCAGGGATATCATATGATAGTTGTCTTTCTCTGATTGACTTATTTCACTAAGCATGATACCCTCTAGTTCCATCCACGTCGTTGCGAATGGCAAGATTTCATTTCTTTTGATGGCTGCATAGTATTCCATCGTGTATATATACCACATCTTCTTTATCCATTCATCTGTTGATGGACA
>PISX010026818.1:0-23864 GCA_004024625.1 Mellivora capensis | reverse complement strand
GGCTCTGAGGAAACTGGGCCTTTAGGCTTTTGTTCTCTGGAGGTTTTTATGTCTGTTCATTTGTTTTCTCTCCCCTTGGCAGCTCCCGATGGTTCTTGGAGGTTTAGAGGAAAGCAAACTGCACCCAGACCTCCCTCCCAGAGAGAAGCCCCAGTCCGTTCACCTCTGGGTGCTGCAGAGCAGGTTCCCAGCCGCAATCTCTGGGGACACCTGTGTGTCCTGCTTGTACTCAAAACCACAAGTGGCAGCTGTCTGGGCAGCTCCAGACTGCCAGAGAGTTTCCAAGCAGGGAAGGCACACAGAGATTTTCCTGCTGGCCCAAGCTGGGAGCGATCAGACTTTCTGGGTCCTAGAGAGCCCCACTGGTGCCCGAGCGCCTCTCTCAGGGGAAGGGGTGGAGCGAGTCTCAGGCTCTGCTAGCGCAGCGTGGCACACACGTGGGGACTGCAAAAGTCTGTTTCTGCTCTGGGAGGATCCCAGCCCCTGCCACACGCCAAGCGCCCTTAGGAGGTCTCCTCACAGCTCAGAGACCAAGACCTGGTTTCTCCGCTGCACTCTCTCTGGCTCAGCGCCAGGAGTGTCTGCCCTCCATGGGGGACTTAAACCCCTGTCCCTAACAGTTCCAATTCCCACAATTTCACCCTGCAATCTTTTCTCTTTTTGAGTGCTTTTTATTAGTCTTCAAGTTAATGCTGGTCCCCAGTCGTAGGGCACTCTCGTATTGGGGTATTACTTCCCAATGTGTTTCCTCTGGTGGCTCCCTCCCCCTTTTGTTTATCTTCTGATACCAGTCTGGCATTCCCACTCCACTTTAACTGCCCACTGGCGTTTTCTGCCCCCGTAGAGATCCTGACGAGTAGAATTCTGATCTCAGGCTGATTTCATGAGTGATCGGAGTTCCTTGGTAGTTAATCAGCTCACTTTAGGGGACAGGTTGAACCAGAGCCTCCTCCTAGTTCCCCGCCATCTTCAGGACCTCCCATCTTTATGTTTTTTAAAAATTATTTTGCAGGGTGTCTGAGTGGCTCAGTTGGTTAAGCATCTGCCTTCAGCTCAGGTCATGATCACATTGTCCTGGGATTGAGTCTTGCATCAGGCTCCCTGCTCAGTGGGGAGTCAGCTTCTCCCTCTACTTTTCCCTGATGCTTGTGATCTCTCTCTCTCCCACTCTTTCTCAAATAAATAAATAAAATATTTTAAAATAATATTTTCTATTTTCATTATTTGGTTTATGGCTGTGCATCCACTCAAAGATTTATTTCCTTTTTAATGAATTATTGATTTCTTATTAGTCAAAGTTCTTTCTACCTTAAATGAATTCATACTTTTTGTCACTTATACTAGTTCAACTGGTTTATAAGTCATCTATCAGCTTTGTGTAATTCTTTCATGGTGGAATTGTACATTCTTTTTTAAAGATTTTATTTATTTATTTGACAGAGATCACAAGTAGGCAGAGAGTCAGGCAGAGAGAGTGGGGAAGCAGGCTTCCCGCTGAGCAAAAATTGTACATTTTTATATTGTCAAGTTTATCTGTCTTTCCTTTATGGCTTCTATATTTTGCATGTTAAAAAGTCCTTCTCTACTCAAATTAATTTTCATATAAAATCTTTCCATGTTTTATAGTAATTGTTTGAAAATTTAAACTGTTGATCCCTCTATAATTTTTTTGTTGTTGTTGTGAGTATGAAGTATACAATCCAATTTGTTTTCACAATATTATCTGATAAGTTGAGTTCTCTGTTTTGTTTTGTTTTATTTTATTTTTTACAGAAAGATCTTGGTTATTGTCACACATTTATTTTTCATATAGAATTTTGAAAAAATTTATCTGTACTATTCTCCCTTTTATTGTGAACCTTATGTTTATTCCAAACACATGAAATCACTCAAATTATTTTTTTAATAATCATGATTTTTATAAGATTGAGTCTTACTAGCCAGGATAGTAAGTCATTTTTAGAGTCAAGACTAATTTAAACTCTTCAATAGTTTTCATATTTTATTGTTTAGAAATTAATTTTTAATATAATTCATGGTTGCTTTTATTTGTATGTAAGTAAGTTGTTATCAGATAATATACTTTCTAACTAGATGGATGGTGAATTATCTTATAGCTCAATCCTAATAGCCTGCAGTAAAGAGCAGGGATACATGTAAACAGCAGACTTTAGCCTAAAGTTCTGCATGGGTAAGAGATAGTGTCACTGTTTTCAGTCAAAATTGTTCTTCAAGCAGCAATGCAAATCAGTAGAACAAATATTGTGATATGAATCTACAGATGGAGATTTATTTTTATTTGTTGCCCCTAAACCCATGATAAAGGACATGTACATGCTGTACTGGCTACCCACTGAATCTTTTTATATAATTCAACTTCTTCCCTTTATTATCTAATCCTTTGCAAGTGTCACAAATCCTTCTCAAATTCCTCCCAAAATTTACCTTCTATACTGTACTAGCTAGATCACATCTTGCTCTGTTTCAAGTCAGTATCTTGTGAATTTTCAGGCTTATTTTCTTATTCTAAAATGACTAACATAAAGTGAGAGCACTATTGCTCCTTCAATGGAGAGAAAAGACTGCACACTTTATTTATTTATTTATTTATTTATATTCATTTGTCAGAGAGAGGGAGAGAGAGCGAGTGAGCACAGGCAGACAGAGTGGCAGGCAGAGGCAGAGGGAGAAGCAGGCTCCTTGCTGAGCAAGGAGCCCGATGTGGGACTCGGTCCCAGGATGCTGGGATCATGACCTGAGCCAAAGGCAGCTGCTTAACCAACTGAGCCACCCAGGAGTCCCAAGACTGCACACTTTAATTTAAATATAAAATTTATTTCTTAAAGATAATTTTTTAAGATGGATTTTCTCATTTCTGTGAAAGAATATAACTGTTCTCTAATTCCTAATTAAGTCTATCTTTATGTATATTTGTCATGTGTACTCCTTCTTAATTTAAACATTTCCCCATTTGGGTATTTTAATTAGCATTGCTAGCAAATACTCCAAGACAACTTAAATTTATTTTGATCATTATTCACTAACCAACACTTTAAGTTAACAGATTTGTAATTTCTTGGAATATTATTATATCACCTTCACTGATTTTTAATATGCTCATTTTTTCTTTTATGTGATTTTAAAAATATACATATTCAAGTTCCTTACAAATTATTACACCCTTTTTATCTGTTAGCATTTATCTGATTTTTATTTCCTCAAGTTTTCCTTCTTTGATCCCAGCAATGTCACCAATTATATCTAACCTTTTGTTGAACATCAACCATTTTCCCCTGTAACTCTGTATCCTCTTTCTACTCCTTGATGTATATTTTCATTTATTTAAATAAGGTGTTATCATTACATATTTGACCACCTGTTCTTACATCTATATCACCTTTTCTTTTGGATGTACTCATTTAAAGACTTTACACATATCTTCTTGCCTTCTTTCTTGCCACCATTTAAGGTATTCTTCACACTGAATTATAAATGATCTTTTCAAAATATAAATATACAACTCATTGATTTGGTACAGTGGCAGCGTGAATGAACTAAAACGTGTATTGGAAGCTATGAAAGAACAAGTAATAAGCAGATTCTAACACATTCTTCTCAAGTACACATGGAACATTCTCCAGGATAGATCATGTGTTAGACAACAGAACGAGTCTTCTTAATAAATTAAAGAAGATTAAAATTATACCAGTATATTTTCTGGCCACAATGATATGTAACTAAACATCAGTTACAAGAAGAAAACTGGAAAATTCACTAATATGTAGAGATTAAATAACATGCTAGTAAACAACCAATGGGTCAAATAAAAAAATAATAAAAAATATCTTGAGACAAATGAAATGGAAATACAATATAATCAATCTTATGGAATGCAGTTAAAGTCATTCTAAAAGGGAATTTCATCTGTCAGAAAGACTTATGTTAAAAAAAAAGGTGTCAAATAAACCACTTAAATTCACACCTCAAGAGATTAGAAAAAGAAGAACAAACAAAGCCCCAAATTAATAGAAGGAAGAAAATATCAAAGCTCAGAGTGGAAATGAGTGAAATAGATACCAAAAAGATGATAGAACAGATCAATAAAACTAAAAGTTGTGTTGTTGCTGTTGTTGCTGTTGTTGTTGTTCTGAAAAGAAAATTAGAAAAACCTTTAGTTTGACTCACTAAGAAAAAAAGAACCTACTCAAAAAACTAAAATTAGAAATGAAGGAGAAGATGTAACTGATAATATTGAAATACAAAGGGTCCCGAGAGTACTGTGAACAATTATATGCCAACCTATTTGACAAGTTAACAGGAATAGATAAATTTCTAGAAACATACAATCTACCAAGACTGATTTATGGAAAAAAAAATCTGAACAGACTGATTACTAATGAGTAGATTTAATCAGCAATCAAAAACTTCCAACAAACAAAAGTCCAGGACCAGATGTATTCACCAGTGAGTTCTACAAAATATTCAAAGAAGAATTAATCCCAAATTTTTTGTCAAATTATTCCAAAAAATAGAAGAGGATAGAACACTTCCATTGTCATTTTATGAGGCTATTGTCTCCATGATATTAAAATTAGACAAAGATGCTCCAAGAAAAAGAAAGCACAAGCCAATATCCCTGATGAACACAGATCTAATATATATATATGTGTGTGTGTGTGTATACAAAATATTAAACCAAATTCAATAATACATTAAGAGGATCATACTCCATGGTTCAACACCAGCAAGTCAAAAAAAAAAAAAAAGATATGTTACATTAACAAAATGAAGGATAGAAATCACATAACAATCTCAATAAATGCAGAAAAAGCATTTGACAAAATTCAACATCATTTTACTATTAGAACTCTTAACAAATTGTAGATAGAGAGAACATAACTCAACATAACAGAATTCTTACATGACAAGGCCACAGATAACATTATATTCAATGATGAATAGCTGAAACCTTTTCCTTTAAGACCAATAAAAAGACAAGAATGCCCAATCTCACCATTAAGCATAGTATTGCAATTCCTAGCAAAAGTGTTTAGCTAAGGAAATGAGATAAAATATATTTAAATCAAAATGGAAATGATAAAACTAATACTATTTGCAGATGACATGATATTTTATCTAAAAAACTCTAGACTCCATCCAAAATTGTTAGGACTAATAAATTAATTCAGTAAAGTTGCAAGATACAAAATCAATATACAAAAATCTGTTTTATTTCTAAATACTAATAAAAACTCTCAAAAAAACCCCAATATCATTTATCACTGCATCAATAAATATAAGGAATAAACTTAACCAGGAAAGTGAAAAGACCTATACACTAAAAAGCACAGGACATTGATTTAAAAAAATGAAAGAGACACAAATAAATGGAGAGATATTCCATGTTCATGGATTGGAAGAGTTGATATTGTTTAAAAAAGTCCATACATATTCAATGCAATCTAAAATTTCAATGTTAATTTTCACAGAAATGGCATGAATAATCTTAAACTTTGTATGGACCAACAAGGATACCAAATAGCTAAAGCACTCTTGAAACAGTGAAAAAGTGTGAGGAATAACACTTCCTGATTTCAAACTATATTGTAAAGGTGTAATGTTCAAAACAGTATGATATTGTCATAAAAACAGGAATATAAATCAGTGGAACAACAGAGATCCCAGAAATAAAAACAAACAAACGTAGCCAATACATTTACAGCAAAGGAGCTGAGAATATACAAGGGAGAAAGGATAATCTCTTCAATAAATGGTGGTGGAAAATCTGAAAAACCAATGCAAAAGATGAAACTGGACCACTATTTTACACCATATCCAAAAATTAACTCAGAATAGATAAATACTTGAACTTAAGCTCTGAAAACAGGGAATTCTTAGAAGAAAACATAGGTGATAAACTCCTTGATGTGGTCTTGGCAATTACTTTTTTTATTTTACACTAAAAGTCAAAGGAAAAAAAGCAAATATAAACAAGTGAGTCTACATCAAACTGAAAAGCTTATGCACAGCAAACTATCAATAAAAATGCAAAGACAATCTACAGAATGGAAGACAATACTTGCAAATCATATATCTGATCAATGGTTGATATCCAAAATATACAAAGAACTTATACAATGGAATAGAAAAATATAACCAATCTGATTAAAAGAAGAACAGATTATTTGAATAGACATTTTTCAAAGAGAACCTACAAATGGCTAACAGGTATGCAAAAAGGTTGTCAACATCACTGATCATTAGAGAAACGCAAATCAAAACCACAATGATATTTCATATCACACCTGTTAGAATGACTATTATCAAAAAACAAGAACTAATAATTGTTGGCAAAGATATGGAGAAAGGGAACCTTTATGCACTATTGGTAGGAAGGTAAATTGGTGTGGCCATCTTGAAAAATGGTATGTAATTTCCCCCCAAAATTGAAAACAGAACTACCATAGTGCCCAGCAATTCTACTTTTTGGTGTTTTTTGAAGGAACTGGAATCATTATCTCAAAAAGATATATGCATCCCCCATGTTCATTACAGCATTCTGTACAATAACCAAACCATGAAAGCAAACTAAATGTACATGAATGGATGAATGAATAAAGGAAATATGATATACAGATTGCATTTATAATATGTACCATATAATATTAATATATGTAATATTAATATATTATTATATACTACATAATATTAATATATGTATTAACATATATTATATGCTATCTGTATGACATATACTTAATATATTAAATGTATATTATTAAGCCCAAAAAGAGGGAAATCTTGCCATTTATGACAGTACTAATAGATTTTGAGAACATTATGGTAATTGAGCCAAAGACAAATACCATTGAATTTCAGTGATATGTGGAATATATAAAACAAAACAAAATGATACTGAACTCATAGATACAGAGAACAAATTGGTGGTTTCCAGAGGTGGAACTGGAGCAAAATGGGTGGAGATTGTCAAAAGGTACAAACTTCCAATTATAGATAATTTCTAGGGATGTCCTACATAGCATGGTGACTATGGTTAATAACACTGTATACCTGAAAGTTGCTAAGAGAGTGGATCTTAAAAGTTCTCATTGAAAGAATAAAATCTTTATGTACAGTGATAAATGTTAACTAGATTTATTGTGGAGATCATTTCAGTTTATACAAATATTTAATATTTTCTATACCTGAAATTAATGTCATGTTATATGCCTGTTATATCTTAATTTTAAAAAATGGGGAGAAAAAATTACAGAACTTTGAATTCTGAACCAAAATTTTCTAGGTTTATCTAGTGGTCATAGAAATCATTGGGAGTTTTTCATTAGGGAGCATGGTCACAGAAAAGCTATAGAATGAACAATCTGGTGGCAGTGTGAAGAAGCAAACTCCCAGAGGTACAAAGAAAGAAAGAAATGTCAGATTATGCAAAGATGGATAAAAAGAAATAGTATTTTTGAAGAACTAAATCCTTATGAAAGCATGGCTTTGAGGATTTTTGTTTAACAATTGAGGAGAAAAGTTCCCATGGAACAATAAAATTCTAACCCAACATTAACACAAGTCCTATTGCTTATTTATTCATTAAATTTCAATAATAAGAAAGTCCCATTTTCTATGGAAAAAAAATTAAAAATGATGCAAATTTTACTCCTTTTTTGACTAACACATTATTTAGGAAATTGTAATTGAAAAAAAAACACATTCACTTATATTACTATGCATTTTTTTTGCAACGCCACACAGTGGAATGAAAAGCAGATTGAGATAGAAGAAGAAAATGTGTTTAAGTTAAAGAAGATTTTCCTTTTCATTTCTTTGAGTCCTGTACACTCTGAACAATTTGAATTTTATTTTTCTTAAGTATTTATTCCTTCTCTTCTTAAGTGAACTATATTTTTTAAATGTCTTCCTGTACTGGGTAACATTTAAATGAGGATTTAACAGGAGTGCCTGGGTGGCTCACTCTGTTAGGCAACTGGCTGTTGATTTTGGCTTGTCATGATCTGATGGTCCTGAGATAGAGCCTGCATCAGGCTCCACACTCAGCAGGAAGTCTGCTTGAGATTTTCTCTCTCTCTCTCCCTCTCTTTCTGCCTCTTTCCCCCCTGCCACCCACATGCTCACTTGCTCTCTCTTTCACTCTCTCAAATAAATAAAAATAACTAACTAAATAAATAAATGTTTAAAAATAAAGAAATAAAGAAATGAAGACTTAGCAGTGATTTTGGAATTGAGAAACCTGTGTTTGAGTCCTGGCTCTGCCTGCTCCTAACTCTATGACCTAGTACAGGTCATTTAGAAGCTTTCTGAAACACAACTTTTAAAATAAATGTAAATTATTTACACATAAACACAATACAGATTGACTGTATGGGTCAATTAAATTATCAACTTACCATAATTTAGTTCAATGTAATTAAATGCAATAAACAAACATTAATGACAGCCTAAGAGCTAAAAGAAATATAAATTCAAATAAAAAAATAGCACTCATTATCACCATGTCCACTGAGAATAACACCCTCTGATCCATTCAAAACAAAGACAGATCTTGCCAACTGGGTTTCAAGATCAGCTTGACATTTTATTATGATGTTGGATCTCATAAAATTACCTTTAAGTTATGTTACACTTAAAAACATACTGAGTACTCACAAAAGAATGAACTATGAATGTACATGTCAGTAAATTTATTTACACTGAGTAACATAACTGTAAAGAGAGGCAGTATCTTGTGTCAACCTTATCAGAAATTTTTATTCCTTTAGAAAAACTACTTAGAAAACTAAATAGTGTAATAATACTAGGTAAAATATAATTAGACTATTACTAAAGTATCTCATGTTTTTAAAGGCATTTTAATTTAGTTTTGCCAGGGAAATTAGAATATAAAAAAGAATTGGTCATCTGATAATTCTTGCAGAATTCTGATTACACACAGTCTACTCCAACAGTCTGCAATATTTAGTAATTTGACATTTTTCTGAGCCTGGTATTTTCATCTGTAGTACTGACAAATAAACATGTTCTGACTATACTTTTAATAGCAAAACATAGCCACATAGTGGTTAACCATATTTACTTTGGTCAAACTGACATTAATTTGAATGTTAGACCTCAAATTTCTTAACGAGATGATTTTAGGTTTCCCACGGTGGCAACCTGTGCAACTGTGAGGTCTAACCCAGACAGCAGTCCCAGCAAACCAGCCACCAGAAGCGGGCTCCCTGGACCAATATCACTCACGATTTTAGTGGCATGGTGGTGCAGAGACTAGTGGGCACTTTGGGCAACCCTTGTGACGGTGGCTGGGGATGTGCACTGCCTATGGGAGGTTGCGTGGTCCAGCAGAGTTTGCAGAAGGGGAGTCTGTATGGTCTGTACCACCCAGAGGAGAGCAGACTGAGGCTTTTTTCTGAGATGGAGGTCTGGGTGCAGTTTGCTTTCCACTAAACCTCTAATTTTTATATTTCTTAACCTCTCTGAGCTTCTGTTTCCTCTTTATAAACAGAAAAATTAGAAAGCTGTATCTTAGCTTCTTGTCAGGTTTCAATGATGTAGTTTTACATCTTTTAGCATGTGCTTGTCACGAAGGGTGGGCTCAACATGGTAACTGACTATATGTTATCTTGTAAAGCCAGAACAATAACAAACATACTTACAAGGAGGATATGTGACCTGAGAGAAGATGCATAGTTCTTCACAGTGAATAATAAATACCTGGAACTTTCTTTAAAGGGATTTCACTCATAAAACCATAGGTCTCTATGTTGAACATGACTTGTAACTTAACTGAGGACAACTAATCAAAAGGGCTATGGGTTGCAGGATATTTATCTTGTAATTATACCTATTTTGTATGTTTTAAGTATGTAAATCTAACCTTTCATTATTTAAGAAGGAATTGTAAAATAAGTCAATTTAATGCACTAGGCATCAGGAATCCTGCTGTTCACCATGACCACTCAAAGGTGAACAAGATAACACCCCACCTTAAATGAAGAACTCTCATCAGAAGTGATACTGTTGGGGTGCCTGGGTGTCTCAGTGAGTTAAAGCCTCTGCCTTCTGCTCAGGTCATGATCCCAGAATCCTGGGATTGAGACCCGTATCGGGCTCTCTGTCCACCAGGGAGCCTGCTTCCTCCCTCTCTCTGCCTGCCTCTCTGCCTACTTGTGGTCTCTGTCTCTGTCGAATAAATAAATAAAATCTTAAAAAAAAAAAGAAGTGATACTGTTACACTATAATATTGCGATAACAAAAGCAAGCACAAGATTTGTTGTAAATGAAAGAAACACTGGAAAGATCATACAAAAGGAAATAACTCAAACTTTGGATTCAATGAGTTTAACTTTGCCAAAGGAATACCCAAGGAAGAAAAACTAGGAGGCAGCATTATGTAAGAAGTTAAGGAGAGCTGAAATCTCATGCTGTGCAGATTCATGTTGGACCCTGAGTCTGCTGGGCGGCATGAATTGTGAAAAGGTCAAGTCCTGAGAAGACTCTGATACCAAATTAAGGAGTTCTATAAATGTAATAAAGGCAAGGAAGGGCATCTGAAAAATAATCTCACTGTAGGACATTATTTCACTGAGGGTGAAAATTGCAGAAAATAACAAGCAAATTAACTTAATTTAAAAAAGCCACAAAGAGGAGTTATGGTAAACTAGAAAAATATTTGTGGGGCAGTGCCTGGGTGGCTCAGCTGGTTGAGTATCTGACTCTTGATTTCACCTCAGGTCATGATCTCAGGATCCTGAGATTGAGCCCCATGTTGGGCTCCCTGCTGGGCATGGAGCCTGCTTGAGATTCTCTCTCTACCTCTGCTCCTTTTTTTCATTCTTTCTCTCTCAAAAAAACAAAACAAAAACAAAAAAACAACAAACATACAAACAAAATCATTTGGAATAGGAGAGAATGATGATCATGGTAACCATAACGTATAGACCACACCAACACAAGTTCTGAAAATCATGCAGTACATCACTTTATGAAACATTTCCTTCATTGTGACTACAGGGAATTTTTCTTCCTATAGGTACATAATAGAGTGTTTATATTTAGTGGAAAGAAACAGGAAATAAGAATTAGTCTCATATCTCTACTAATACTCTTGGGGAAATAACTATGGTATTCAAATAGGAATGACAATCCTGTTGTACTACTTGTACAAAAGAATATACTCAATCCTAATCTAAAAGAGATAAAAGATATGAAATTAATTCTAACCACTTAAAATGGCAGTGAATAAATGCAAGGAATTATTACTGTCACACACACGTATATGAATCACCTAAAAGTTTTGCCTTTGCCTTCTTGGAGCAAAATATCAGGACGTTTGAAAGCACTTTAAGGTGTATTGGCACATACAGATCAAAAGAGCTAAAAAAGAAAGGGAGGTACAAAGGTGTACTATGAAAAAAATAGGTATATTTCCAAAATGAGAATGAAAAAGCAAAAAATAATATTCTCCAGAACACTATTTCTAATGGTAAAGTAATAATTTGCATTTGTTTAATCATCTTCAAGCATCTTTACATATGTGTACGCATTGACTGATGTGAGACATTCTGGAATTAGACAACTGCTAGACCCAGAGGACACTACAATTGTGAGTGATCCTCAATGAACCTGATGGCTCCCCTAAGCCCATGGAAACAGTTGTCTCACCTGCAAAATAAATCAAATGAAATTTCTTCCCATGTAGACTTAGGAGGACTAAATCAGATAGTACACGTATAATGTATAAACTAGGATTCAGTGTGTACCTGATAAGCAGTAAATATAGGTGATATTATTACTATAGTTTCATGTTATTGAATTATCAAATATCAAGTTTTATTAACACATTAGAGGTGAGTGAATTGAAGCTCAGTAAGGCCAAATCATTTACTCAACATTGCATGGCAGTGCTAATATCAAAAACCGTTGCTTTGATTCTACATTTAGAGCTGCTCCTACTCTCTCAGATATACCTTGGTGGTGGGAGAGATGGGGTCATCTGCTTCCAACAGAATGCTTCCTTCATACAGTAAATGTGCTACTATAGGGAACATGCAGATTTTCATGAAAAATGCCAAATTTTACTGTGTCAAAAATCTTGGGGCTTCTTATTTAATTTCACCTATCTCTAAAACTCAAATGAATGTTTCAAAATAAATTTTCCTTAGTTTACAGAGATATCACAATCTAAGAAACAAAGCACAAACATAAGTGCAGGTAAAAAAAATGTCATGCTCTGTCTTATAGAAATAGGTTTTGGATTACATGTGGCAAAAATTAAACTCTAAGATTAATGGCTTAAAAATGAGATCAACTCTGTTCATAAAAATAGCTGAAAATCTTCTTGAATTTCTTGAGCAGAAATAAATATGTGGGGCAATTCTCTTTTTGCTTTTGCCATATAATCTGGGCGTTGTTTTGGTATCTGAGCTGGAAATGATATAGACAGTAAGATAACAAGAAACCCTATTCATCACTCTGATGGCTGTTTCACTTTATCTGTGCATAAATTGCCAGTGATAGAGTAGCCTGTCTCTCTCTCTTTTCAGTCTTATAACCAATGCTTCAACTGAACTAAAGTTCTTGTTTTTTTATAAAATCAGGTTTCAGGGAGCTACATTGTTATTCATGTATTCTAGAAGAGGTAAGATTTCCAAATCAGTGATAGGACTCTATTGTAGCCAAAAGTAAGTAAGCATAACACTACAGTGGACTAGATATTTAAACATTTCATTGTTAGAATTAAGCAACTATTTATTAGCATACAAACTATGTTGATGCATAAATGCATGTGAATACATACTTATGCATATTTGAACAGCATCTAATATTTGATACTCTAGGGCAGTGTTATCCAATAGAACTTTCTGCTGTAATAAAAATGTTCAATATTTGCACAGTTCAATATGGTAGTCACTAACCATATGTGACTATAGAGCATTGAAATGTGTCTAGTGTAACTAAAGAACTGCAGTTTTATTTTCATCTAACTTAATTAATTTTAATTTAAATAGTCGCATATGGTTATTGACAACCATATTGTTCAATGCCTTTCTAGAAAAATCACTTATTCACTTGAGCTCAAATTAAACTCTCTTCTTAAATGAATATGTGCTACAATATTCTTTTGATTGATTGATTAATTGATTATTTTACTGTGTTATATTAGTTACCATATAGTACATCATTAGTTTTGATGTAGTGTTCCATGATTCAGTGTTTGTGTGTAACACCCAGTGCTCTATGCAATCGTACCCTCCTTAATACCTGTCCTATGTTATTCTTATAAATATCTTATAATCTTATATCTTACATGCTTATGAATAATTGATGTTTTAAGGCAAAAGCCAAAATACACATTACATATTTTACCAGTGGATATACTCAGGTTTAGAAAGGATCATATCAAATTCAGGTTTATATCTGAGGTGCTAACTGTTGTTCTGTTTCATTGCTGATCCTCAACTTTTCAATGAAAGAGTAGTCAAATTAAAGGGAAAAAAGTAGAAAACAGAAACACAAACAACCTAACAAAAAGTAGTTGACTCCTTATGCAGAATTCACAAAAGTTTTGGAAAATTTAACTCTCTCTTAATAAGAATCTGAACAGTGATTTTTGAAAAAAGGGCTATGTTTTCATCCCATTAAGTGACATGCAGAAACTGCAATGCAATTAGACAATGTCTAATCCTATGCCTATCAGCATTCTGAGGTTTCACTGGCTAGTATTTACTACTTGGTTTTTCCTTTGACTTAACTAAATTGCCAAATTCTCACTAGCGATGTCATTTCAATTATGTAAGTTGCCAACATATCTAATCAGTGTGAACAATATCAGTATTACCTCAAGGTTTGTCATTTATACACAATTCTTAAGACCTAAATATCCATTTCCAAGTATCAGGAAGCATTCTAAATAGAACTACAAATAAAATTTTCCATTTCTCTTTTACTCATTGACATTATATCCATTATTTTTATTATTTTTTTCCTGAGGCCTTGAAACCTGGTGGAATTTGGCATGATAAGTTTCAAACTTGCTTGGGAATGGTAACTCTTGTTTTTTCCAGTTTCCACTTATGGAAATGGGGGTGTCTATACAATGCCTGTTCTGCTACTATTTTTAGGAAACAGAGAACTTGCTTTGTTGTTTCACAGGGCAACAGGTGGAAAGGAATTTTGATTAGGGATAGACCATTCATATAGTCCCCTCCACTTAGATGATGAGAGTTGGGACTTTTAGAATTGGTTATATTTAAATAAAATTTTGGATTTAGAGTTGATGATAGTGAGAGGAGCACTTGTAGGGATTTTGGGATAGGATGAATATGTTTTGTACATATATAAGTGAATTTGGGGGGTGGACATAGGGCTAACTGCAGTGGGTTGAATCACTACTCATCCCTCAGAATCTATGTCTATTCAAAAATATAGAATGTGAACTTGCTTGAAAATAGGGTCTTTGCAGATGTAATTAAAGATGAGGATGGGATAATGCTAGATTTGGTGGTACAGTCTAAATCCAATGAGAATGTCTTTATAAGCGAGAGGGACACAGAAACATAGAGAATGAGGCAGTTTGAGGATGGAGGCAGAAATTTGAATAACGCCTCTACAAATCAAGTTATAATAATGATTGCAAGCAACCACAAGAACCTAGAAGAAAGAAATTGGATGGTTTTTCCCACCAGTTTTTAGAAGGAACCAACCCTGCTTGATTTCAAACTTTTGGCTTTCAGAACTGTGAAAGAATGTGAAAAAATAAATTTCTGTTGTTTTAAGCCACCATATTTGTGATAATTTATTGGCAGCCCCAGGAAATAGATATATCCTATAAAATAGGAAACATTTTTGAGGCCTGATTCAAATATTACAAAAGTGTGTATTATATAATTGACATTGCTCTATATAGTATATAATATGTGAAAAATATTTAAAATTTAAATGCCATCCAAGGCAGAACAATAATTTGATTATATTACACTTGTATTTCTTATAGCACTGAACTGTTTGTTACTTAACATTAGTGACATTAAAGAAAAAAATATTAACATTATGTTCAATAGATAGTTATGTAATTCTGTATAGGCATTGAGTCTTTCCAGTAAATATTCCCATATGAAAATTCCTCATATACCATAAAAATGGCCATCTACATTTTATATATAGTAAAAATAAATCTGTCAACTTAGCTAAAAGTTTCATGTGAATAAAAAATTTAGGTCAAAAGTATCCATGATTAAACACATTTAATTTAATTTAATATAAATTTAATTTATAAATTTATAATTTATAAATCTAAAATAAATTTAATTAAATTTAATATATGTTTTATATATATATATATATATATATTCACACACACAAATCAGAAAGAAATAAAATATAAAGAGATTAATGGAGTTTCCACAAAATGTCCTTTCTGTGAACTTCAGGTGAAACTCTGAAGTTATTGATAACAGAAGCTATGGAGGGTGCTGAGAAAGCAGTGTACCTGGATACAAATGAAAACATTGGAAATGCAACTACCAAATTTATAATAATAAAGAGATAATAGTAATTACTCCCTAAAATGTATTTATTCTTATAACCCATTCATTAATTTCAATTTCATAAAATTAATACTTCATTGCCACCTTGGAATCAAATATTAACTGAAAGTCTTCCATGTTTACGTAAAACATCTATTCACATATATATTCACATATAGGTGATATGTGAGATTCAAGAGAACTTGAGTTTAACTCTCAAAAAGTGATGTCAATGTTTCTCTTAAAAAGTGTTTTGTAAAATAGTAGACCTAACATTTGATGTAGATCTTTCTTTAAATATTATGCATTGTCCAGCCATTCTTTCTTTTAGATTTATTTATTTGTTTGAGAGAGAGAGAAGAGAGATAGCAGGAAAGAGAGGCAGACAGGGAAGGTGACAGAGTCTTAAGCAGATTTGGCACTGAGCATGGAATCAAACCCAGGGTTCAATCAATCTCATGACCCTGATATCAAAACTTGAGCCAAACCAAGAGTCAGACACTCAACAGACTCCTCTCCCAGGTGCCTCACGTCCACTCTTTCTTAACAGGGAATATTCAATATAAAGAAGGCATAGTGCATAATATTATTTAATTTTTCATTTGATGGCTATTTAAAGTTTACTTGATTTTTATTATAAAGTACAGTACTTGTACTGTCAGTTATCCTAAATGGAATATAGTAATACATTAATATGTATCCTAGGACTAGTTGGAATTTGCTTTAAAAAAGAAACAAATATTTTGATTTTGTTAGTTTTTGCTTACTGGATTGTTTACACTAAAGGTAAGGTTAAGGACACATAATCCAGTATTATATATAAACATAAATGTACTATAATATATAATATAAATATGAATTATAATACAATTGTAGTACAATTTAATACAGTATATAAATAAATTTTTATAGTATGTGTAGTATATGGTATATACTATGTATAGTCTATAATATATATTATATAGTATAGTATAAATATAACTATATAGCATGTCTAGCATATACATATAGTATATAAATTTATACGGTTAGTATATAAATTTATGTATCATATATGTTTATATTTATATGTATATGTTTATTATTATAATTATAATGATAAAAATATATGAATATAAATATATAGTGTATAAATATAATACAAACAATATGAATATGAATAAGACATAAGTATTAATATATATAATGCAAATATATGTATACATAAATAAATATGTATATATCTGTAAATATAGTATCTTGGTCTGCATTTCTATGTTCATATTTAGGCTGGTTCTAAATTTTTCCTCAAGAATATTGGAGGGAATTTCTTGCTCAAAATTTGTAAAAGTAAAATCCATTTTCATACCAGCAAAGCAAAGCAACAAACACCACCAATAAATAATAATAATAATAATAATAATATATTCTAAAATATAATAGATGTTTCTGTATCAGAAACCATAAAAGTAATGGTCATTTTAAAACTCTTAGTATACCTTTTAGAAATATTAAAAAGGCCCAACTTTTCAGGGCCAGTTTTGTAAGATTAAAAAGAAATAAAAACAGGTAGACAATTGTACAGTAGGACAGTAAATGTATTTTTTTAATTTAGAGGATATCTGTGGATAGCCCACTCAATGACCAATAACATGTTAAGTCTTTTTGTAGCTTACATGTGTTGGATTTAAAGAAATAAGACAGTATTGGCTAGAGGCATTGCTTCAGGAGGGCTGTTTGATGGAGTTTCTCAGAAACTTTCAGGTTATCTGTGTTTTGCTCAATTGGGAAGTTATTTTCAATTTAAGCTGCAAGAAGGCAGAGACTCTTCCTTTCATAGCATTCCTTTAGAAATCCCTGTGATTGCCACAGCAGGCAGGGAATCTGACTTGTGAGAAAGAGAGGTATAAAGTTTCCACATTAAATGGAGAGAGAGAGTCTTAGAACTACAGAAAACATTCGACAATGTTGCAAAGGGAAAAGCCAAGCCTTTGTAGAAGTCAATATAATAGTTTTAACTTTAACATAGACACATTGAGTAAGTAAAGAAATTTAGTGGAACACAAGAGGGATCCGTGGTTAAAATTACATATATAGAAACTACGTGTGCCTTAAATATTTTACTTTTACCCAAACACAGACATGCTAATTAATGTATTAATCTTTGAACATAAGGCCAGGTCTTTCTCTTTAATACAAAGCCTTGACTGATGTTGCACATTTTTTTTTAAATTTTTTTAAAATTTTTATTATTTTTTTTATTTTTTTAAAGATTTTTATTTATTTATTTGACAGAGAGAGATCACAGTAGACAGAGAGGCAGGCAGAGAGAGAGAGAGGGAAGCAGGCTTCCAGCTGAGCAGAGAGCCCAATGTGGGACTTGATCCCAGGACCCTGACTGAGATCATGACCTGAGCCGAAGGCAGCAGCTTAACCCACTGATCCACCCAGGCACCCAATGTTGCTTTTTTTTTTTTTAAAGATTTTGTTATTTATCTGAGATAGAGAGAGAGAGAGCACACAAGCAGGTGAGTGGCAGAGAGGGAGAAGCAGGTTCACAACTGAAAGGAGCATGAGGATGGGCTCAATCCCAGTACCCTGATATCGTGACCTGAGCTGAAGGCAGAAACTTAAGAACTGAGCTATCCAGGCTCCCCACATATTTCTTTTTTTTTTTTTTAATAAAATGCACCCCTGATTTCTAGTTTTGTGTTATTAAAATAATAGCAAAAATGAGAAGCAAAAAATACAGAATTGTTCTTATTTTAAAATAATTCTCCTTAATCTTATCTTTAGTTGTATTAGACATCAACTGACTGATTTATGTTTTTGTATACTCATATTTATTGTTTTATAAAACATATTGCTTGTATCTTATGGAATAGATGTCATTTGCACACTAACTTCAATTGGTTTACATGATAATTGAATTTTGTTATTGAATTAACCTATACAATTGGAATCATTTTGGGAACAAACTAAACCAACTCTTGATAAACATAAAACATGAGCAGTGAAAGCCTAAATTTAAGAGTACTCAAGAATGCATGTCATGAACATATATTAGTGTATTTTGCAGAAATAATAGAAATAATCAGTTCCTTGGGCCACTGGGCAAATTGGATATCATTTAAGAGCACTAAAATCACACCAATAATTGGAAATGAAAGGCTGAGAATTGCATGGGTATAGGTTCCTGTTATGGACAATTGAATGCATGCTTGAAACTCCAGGGAACTCCAAGCTTCATGTCTTCTCAGCTAACAGGAGTCTTCTTCCCTGCTTAGGTTTTCTTTAAAAAAAAAAAAATGGTAGGAATATTGCTTGGATACAGACTTAAAACAGGAACATATAAGGATAATAACATAGAAGAGATAATCCCAAAATTTTTTGACTTTGCAAGAGTACAAAAACTATACACCTTCAGTAGAAACCTTACTTTGTAATTTGAGTTTTGCTCTTTTGCTCACCAGGCTAGTGATATGAGGTACAATATTCTCTTGTGATGCTGGGCAGCAGCAGTGTCCAGTCAATCACACAATCACATACTGACAACCATTCTGTACCCAGACAACCATCCTGTTTTTCACATTCAGTACAATAGTCCATAACTGACATGAGATATTAAAGATTGATTATAAAATAAGCTTTGTGTTAGATAATTTCACCCAACTGTATGCTAATGTAAATGTCCTGAGCACAGTGCTGACAAAAGTGATTCTACCTTTGGCCCTCCATCTTACTCATACCTGGACAATTATTTCCCTCCAGGTTTTATGTTCCAGGCCCCTTAGTGGTCAATGCATATCCTGACCAGAAAGTGGCAAGGTTTGCTCTGATATTTCCGAAAGTGGTGCCCATAAGTACCACTTTCAGTAACAGGTAGAGATTGTCTGGCACACAGCAGAGATAGCACCATTTTAGATAAGTACCCTGTGACCCCATCACAATGCCCCTCATTTTGTAAAAGCTGTGACTTAAGGTCCAGACTGAAGCAGAGAAAAGCTTCATAGTACCTGGATCATCAGTCTACCTACCTCATTACCTCCTGTCAGGAAGTTACCTTGAATAAAACTGTGTAAGTGATATGGGCGTGTCTTACTTCAGAGGAAGATCTGTGTAATGTTAAACCATTTCAAAGAAAACGCAATAAAATGTGGCTTCTTCTCAATAGCATCAAACCAAAATAATACATAAATGTAATGAATTCCCAATGAAAACTTATGAGAACATTTTAGTTTTGGAATTTAACAAGCTGATTCTAAAATTAATGTTAAAGAACTAAAGCTGTAAGTACCTACAGTGAATTTAAAGAACTTGAAAGATGCCCTACTACACTTCAAAATTTATACAGTTTTCTAAATTAAAATAGCATGATATTAGAATAATATCTATGTATGAATAATTCAGTAAAATAGAATAAACTAGAGGAAGAACTTTTATATGGAATCTTTTGTATATGAATGAAATGGCAAAGCTAGTTACAATAAAAATAATTCAATAAATTATTGCTAAAAAAAGAGGTAGAACACAAGAAGATTTTTTTTTTAATTCAAATAGCTTTGGGCCCCTGGGTGGCTTAGTCATTAGGGATTTGCCTTTAGCTCAAGTCATGATCCCAGGGTCCTGGTATCGAGCCTTGCATCAGGCTCCCTGCTCAGCAAGAAGGCTGTTTGTCCCTCTCTCACTCCCCTGTTAGTGTTCCCTCTCTCACTGTCTCTCTCTCTGTCAAATAAATATATAAAATCTTTAAAAAAATTTCAAATAGTTCTACCCCCTTACACTACATGCTGCAGGTTGTGCATGTACACACACACATGCACACATACACACACCAATTCCAAGTGAATTTAAAAAAACTAAATAGAGGAGGGACAAGATGGTGGGGAACTAGGAGGAGGCGCCGTTTCAACCTGTACCCTAAAGTGAGCTGATTACCTACCAAGGAACTCCGATCACCCATGAAATCAGCCTGAGATCAGAATTCTACACGTCTGGATCTCTACGAGGGCAGAAGATGCCAGTGGGCAGGTAAAGCAGAGTGGGAATGCTGGACTGGTATTGGAAGATAAACAAAAGGGGGAGGGAGCCACCAGAAGCGACACATTGGAAAGTGATACCCCAATATGAGAGTCCCTTGCGTCTGGGGACCAGCATTAACTTGAGGTCTGGTAGAAAGCACTCAAAAAGTGCAAAGGATCAAGGGGTGAAATAGTGGGAATTGGGACGGTTAGGGACAGTCACTCCTGGCGCTGAGCCAGAGAGAGTGTGGCGGAGAAACCAGGTCTTGGTCCCTGAGCCACCAGCGAGAGTGCCTAAGGGCGTGGGAGCCCCACCAGCCAGCAGAAACAGCCTTTTTGCAGTCCCCACGCATGCGCCACACTGCGCTATGTGGGCCTGAGATGTACCCCACACCCTCCCCTGAGAGAGGTGTGTGGAAGCGCCAGCTTGGTGCTCTCAGCCCCAGAAAGTCTGAGCGCTCCCAGCCCGGGCCAGCAGGAAAATCTCTGTGTGAGATCCCTGCTTGGAACCTCTCTGGCAGTCTGGAGCTGCCCAGACAGCCACCGCTGTTGTGGTTTTGGGTACAAGCAGGAGCCCCTGTGTCCCCAGGGACCGTGACTGGGAACGTGCTCTGCAGGTGGCCAAGGGGGAATTTATGTGCTCTGCAGCACCCAGAGGGGAAAAGACTGAGGCTTCTCTCTAAGAGGGAGGTCTGGGTGCAGTTTGTTTTCCTCTAAACCTAGAAAAACCATCAAGAGCTGCCAAGGGAAGAGAAAACAAAGGAACAGACATAAAAACCTCCAGAGAACAAAAGCCTGAAAAACCGGTTTCCTCAGAGCCCACCCCCTTGAGGGGGACTGGAGGACTTAACTCAGGAAACACTGCCTGAAAACCCACGTGGCAGGCCCCTCCCCCAGAAAGCCAACCAGGGAAAAAAAAAAAAAAAAGATAACAGAACAACCACCACTACTTCATAAATACAACTTTTATTTTTAATTTGTTCCCACTATTCTAGTTCATGCTTTAATTTTTTTTATTTTTTATATAGATATTTTTTAGCCTATTTACCATCACAATGAGATGTCCAGTACATCAAATTCCATAATAACCTTTTAACCTGAACTTTCTGATACATATACCCATGTTTTTCTTTTGCTTTTCTATTTTTTAAAATTTTTTAAAATTTTACTTTAGTTTAGTTCATTCTTTTCTTTATTTTTATTTTTTAATATTCATATAGAGTTAAATTTCAAGGTAATCCCCTTTCCCCAATCAATGCTACCCCTATAGGTAAAACAATTTTTAATCCCCCATTATCTTAGGAAAGTTGAGTCCTTTAACAAATATATCAAGATACATCCAGGAAGAGTAGAAATAACCCTCTTTGCCCACACTGAGAATTTATAAACACTCTCCCATCTTTTTCTTCCACCAGTGTTTCTGTGTATTTGTGTTTGTCCTGGTAGTATATAAATCTTATACTTGGGGTTCTTTTTGACGAGGTTATTTTTTTGTTTGTTTGTTTCGCTTCTACATATATATGTATATATTTTTTTATTCTCTTGTCATATACTTTTATCAGTCTTTTTGCTTGTCTGTTTTTGCTTGAATACTTCACAAATCTTACCTTGGGGCCCATTTGGGCTGAGCCTTCTCTTTTATCTTTCTTTCTTTTTCCTGTCTCTCTCTCTTTCTCTTTTTTTCTCTTCTTTTTTTCTTTCTTTTTTTCTTTGGTTTGGGTGGGCACTCTTGATTGCTCAGAAGCGTTCCAGGGTGCACCTTGATTGCACCATGGTTGATACATCCAGCTACATCCATTCAGCCATCTCTCACCAAAATGACTAGGAGGAGGAATGCCAAACAGAAGAAAAATTCAGAGGATGGACCTTCTGCAACAGAGCTAATGGCTACCAACATAGACATTATGTCAGAAAGGGAATTCAGGCTAACAATTACCCAGGCAATAGCTAGGTCGGAGAAAGCCATGGATGACCAAATGGAATTGATTAGGGCAGAATTGAAAGCCACCAGGGATGATGTTCACAATATTAGGGCAGAACTGAAAGCCACCAGGGATGACGTTCACAATGTTAGGGCAGAACTGAAAGCCACCAGTGATTATGTTCACAAGGCTCTCAATGACTTCCAATCTAATCTAAATTCCCTAAAAGCTAGGGTAACTGAGACAGAAGATAGAATTAGTGATCTGGAGGACAAACAGATAGAAAAGATCAGGAGGAAGCCTGGAACAAACAACTTAGAAGCCATGAAAACAGAATTAGGGAAATAAATGATGCCATGAAACGTTCCAACGTCACAATTATTGGAATCCCTAAAAGTGAGGAGAAAGAAAGAAGTCTAGAAGATATAGTGGAACACGTTCTCCATGAAAATTTTCCCAACCTCATGAATGGAACCAGCGTTCATGTACTAGAGGCAGAATGGTCCCCCCCAAGATTTTAGATTCTCGATAGTCCTTGAGACACCTGATAGTAAGAATGAGGAATTATAATTATAGAGAAACTTTCTTGAAGGCAGCTAGGACAAAGAAGCTCCTTATGTACAGAGGAAAGCCCATCAGAATAACGTCATACCTGTCCACAGCAACCTGGCAAGCCAGAAAGGGATGGCAAAATATATTCAGGGCACTAAATGAGAAAAACATGCAGCCAAGAATACTTTATCCAGCAAGACTGACATTCAAAATGGATGGAGAGGTAAAGAGTTCCCAAGACTGGCAAGGCTTAAAAGAGTATGCAACCACCAAGTGGACACTGCAGGAAATATTAAGGGGGGTTCTATAAAAGAGGAAAAATCCTAAGAATATCATTGAACAGAAATATAGAGACAATCAACAGAAATAAAGACTTCAAAGGTAACATGATGTCAATGAAAACGTATCTATCAATAATCACTCTCAATGTGAATGGCCTAAATGCACCCATAAAACGACACAGGGTTGCAGATTGGATAAGACGACAGGACCCATCTATATGTTGTCTACAAGAGACCCATTTCCTGATTAAAGCGCTTCAAAGTATAGGGATTTAGGGAACATTTCTGAACTTCATAAAATCTATGAAAGACTCACAGCAAACATCATCTTCAATGGGAAGAAGCTCACAGCCTTGCCGTTGAGATCAGGAACATGACAAGGATGCCCACTCTCACCACTCTTGTTCAACATAGTATTAGAAGTCCTAGCAACAGCAATCAGACAACAAAGAGAAATAAAAGGTATCCAAATTGGCAAGGAAGAAGTCAAACTCTCTCTCTTCGCAGATGACATGATACTTTATATGGAAAACCCAAAAGACTCCACCCCCAAAC
>PISX010026817.1:0-23882 GCA_004024625.1 Mellivora capensis | reverse complement strand
CCTGCAGAGAAGAGGAGTGGAGCCCAGGACGGGGTGGAGGGGAAGGGGAAAGAAGGGCCCCACGCCAGCCCAGCCTCCTCACCTCTCTCACCACCTCCGCGGAGCCCACCTCCCCTGCGTGCACAGTGCGGTGAATGCCACTCCTCGCAGCCTCCTGCAAGGGCGACAGGCGGTCAGGGGTGGCCTGGGGGAGGCCCCCGCGGGCCCGGCCCCTGCCACACTTCAGCTCCCCGTTTCGGCAGGCTCAAGCCATGCCCTTCTTCAGTTAGCTGCCCTGCTTCGGGACGGGGAAGTCGGGGTTTCTATTTCTGTAATCCTAACTTAAACCATAGCTGCCATTTACTACACGGTGACCATGGGTCAGTCACTGTATGAAAGGGCTCGGCCACGTTACCTCATCTCCACAAATACTCTAATACCTGTTTTACAAGAGGAGAAACAGGCCCAGGAAAGTAACAGGATGGTGATCAAACAGGAAGAGGGGAGCCAGGCTCTGAGGGCGGTGAGACTCCAGAGCTCTGGCCCCAGAGCCCATGCTCCAGACCCAGGGACAGAGTGCATCGTCGTGAGGCTTTGAATGTTTGCTCCGACTCGGTCATCCCAACAGATGGAACAGCAGCCTCGAGAAGGGACAGTCTCACCCAAGGTCACACGGCAAATGACAGGCAGAAACAGGCTCCCATACAGGAGTGCCCACACCAGGTGGGAGCTTCTGCTTATACCAAATTCCCAGTTTCTAGCACCCCCAAGACCCCACCACGGCGCACTGGAGCATGGAGGTGGCCCCAGCCTCCCCTGTCCGCGTGACCTCTCCCTCCTTCTGTGGCTTCCCCGGTGCCAGCCCATCCCTGCCTCCGTCCCCGGGAACCTACCTCGAAGGCCTTCACGTGTCCCGGGAAGAGGCTGCTTCCCTGGATGGTCTCATCTCCAGCCAGGTCCATGGCCACCACAGACTGGTGCCGGTACTTCTTACACAGCTCCACCACCTCCAGGGACCAGCCTGCGGGCCACACGCCTTTTGATGGCCCTGAGAAGTCCCCCTGCTCCCCGGCCCCTGGCCCAAGCCTAGCTCTTCACCGCCTCACGGTGCCATGGCCTAACCCCACTTGGCAGAGGAGGAGACAGAGGCTCCCCGCGATTTCACAGAGAAGCCCAGAACGGCACTCGTCAAACTGCTGACCTGCTCTGGCCTCTTAACTAACCAAGTCCTCACGAAGAGTTTAAAAATGACCAGTCACGGGACGCCTGGGTGGCTCAGTTGGTTAAGCGGCTGCCTTCAGCTCGGGTCATGATCCCAGCGTCCTGGGATCGAGCCCCGCATCGGGCTCTCTGCTCGGCAGGGAGCCTGCTTCTCCCTCTGCCTCTGCCTGCCTCTCTGTCTGCCTGTGCTCGCTCGCTCTCTCTAACAAATAAATAAATAAAATCTTTAAAAAAAAAAAAAAAAGACCAGTTGCAGGCTCAGGAGCCAGAGGGCTGTGTGTGCACGTGCGCGCCCGACGCCGTCCCGACCCAGGAGCAGGAGGCCGCCCCTCTCTCAGCCTCAGCCCCGCGCCCAGCCAAGGAGGCTCAGCAACGGCAGCCCGGCCCCACAGGCTGCCATGGGGACCACGAAAGCCCGCACAAGTCCCTCTCCACACGCGGGCCCGTCGGCGGGCGGGAACCCCTTGGCTCGCACTGCCCGCTGGAGCAGAGACTGAGCAGAGACCGGCACCGGCCGTGACACAGCTGCGGTCCAAGGAGGTGAAGGGACGTGTCCAAAGTTACACCGTGGGGCTCTGCACACCGTGGAAGCTCGAGCTCTAGACGCCTGACCAGTGTCCCTCACGAGGGAGACCCTCGGAGGCCCCAGACGGCAGACCTGTCCGCAAGGCCTGTGGCCCACACAGGATGAGGTCTGGCCCCCAGGGTCTCAAGGAAAGGCCGTGGGCTCATCAGAACCTGGCTTAGATGGTTTTTTCCTATTATTCAGGTTCCTGTGGTCTTATGCTTCCTAAATGCAGGTCACGTGGCTGGCAGGCCCGATCTCCCCAGGGAGGAGAGTCTCTCTGCTGCCAGGAGTTCTGAGCCTGCCCAGGGTAGTAGGCTCCAATGACTGCAGGAAGCCCCGAGGTCCTGCCGATGGGGTCCACAAATACCGTGGGGTTGGGGGCATGTGGGGACCAGACGTGGCTCCAGTGCCAGGCTGGGGCGGGGGGCAGCATGTCAGGGTAATGGCCTCAGACAGGGCTGAGGGGTACTCACGGGGCTGGTGCCGCATACAGCACAAGATGGACCGCACCTTCACCCCAAAGTCTTGCTCTCCCTTCTGCAGGCCCTGGCCCACCAGGGCCACTACCTCATCCGGAGTGAGGTCGCCCCTGTGTGGGGAGAGGAGCAGGGATGGGCCAGAGATAAAGGAAGGTCTGAAAGACAGCCCTGGGACAGGGACATGGCGGGTGGTTGGGGGAAGAGAAAGACGACTCTTGGAGAAGCAGCTCCAGCCGCTGCTAACCCACGGGCTCTGGGGAAAGACCTGGCCCCCAGCCCTGGCACAACCCCCCACTTCCTGCTTGCGTGGGCACTTCCAGACTGGAAGGTATGTGAAGTGATGAGTTCAAGCACAGTCCTCCCCCGAGGACGGGGGTTGCTGCTAAGCCCGCCAGGTCTGATTCCCACACATCCACAGCTGTCAGAGTCCTGGCTGGAAGGGGGCAAGGAAGGCAGCCGATAGCACTCAGAGCTCTCTGGGGTCCAGACAGCGGGCAGGAATAGGCCATACTGGCTTCGGTGACAGTGTTAGAAGAGGACACCTAGAAATCCCTAGACAAGGGGGTTACTATTCCTAGATTGTGGGCTTGTGTCCGGGGCACGGTAACATAGCCAGACACTTTTACCAAAGGTCAAAGATTTTTAAAAATTAGCCCAGGTGAGGGCTAGGAACCATGTCTCTTGCGAAAGAGTTAAGCCCATCTTTCTGAGGCCACAGACAGGACCAGGGAGCAAGAGTAGGTCCAGGGCTCCCACTAGTCGGGCCGCCCCAGCAGGTATCACTCACTCGGGCTGGTTCCAGGGGATTGGCTCCACTTTGGAATTAGCCAGCAGGTGCGGGCTGTAGCGTACCTCCACGTACACCACGCCCTCCTCAGCCTTCATCTCCACGAACTCATAGGCAATCCTTTGAATGGCCTCCCGGCAGCCCCTGGGAAGGGAAGAGAGGGGTTGGGGACAACCTTCCCCAAGTCTCTTGGGAGCTCCAGGAGCAACAGGGCTGTTCCCAACCTGTGGCAGCTCAAACCCACTTCTGGCCCCTAGCCCCAAGTTCTGGTAGCTGTTGGAGAAGATCCTAGAAACAAGGCAGGGCCTGTCAGTTCTACCTCCAAACTATGTGCCATTTCTTGTCCCCTCCACCCAGGTTGAACCACCTCCTAAATATCTCCATGTCTACACACGTGCCCCTCCAACTCCGTTCTCCACACAGCAGCTAGAGCAATCTTTTTAACATGTGAATCAAACCACAGCGCCCCTCCATTCTGAACCCTCATGGCTTCTTACCACGTAGAATGAAATCTCAATTCCATGGCCCAGCCCACAAGGCCTGCAGACTCTGGCTCCTGTCACTCTCCCCAGATCTTCCTTCTCACTCATTCCATGAGGCCACCAGAGCCTTCTCTGTCCCAGGCACAGTCAGGCCTGTTCCTAGGTCGGGGCCTCCATGCTCGCAGATCCCCCAGGTGGCAGGGCTCTTCCCCGGGACTGTCCTACACTCCTCGTCTCCGTTTAGATCCCACTCCAGCCCGGCCTCCTCAGAGCACCCATCCCTGACCACCTGGCCTCTGAAGGGCTCCTCTGCCGTTCTCTACCCATTCCCCAGCGCTTTACCCCCACTTGGCGTGATTCTCTCATGGCTTATCGGTCAATTCTCATCTCTCCTACTAGAATGTAGACTCCATGAGACAGGGGTCCTGCCCTCAGTCGTGTCATGGCTGGGACCCCTCAGCCCAGAACAGAGCCCAGGATGTAATGGCCACTCAGATGTTTGCTGGCTGATGGGCACAGGTCAGCAGGGGAGAGAAAAGAGAACACGGGCACCACACACAAAGACAAGTGGGATTGCACCAGACACAAGAGCATACAGCAAGGGGAACCTTCAACAGAGTGAAAAGGCAACTACCGAGTGGAAGAAATTCCCTGCAGATCCAATCTGATGAGAGGCTAACATCAAAGGAACTTCCAGCCCCCAATGGCAAAAATACCACATCGTCGGATTAAAAATGGGCAAAGGACCCGAATAAACATTTCTCAAAAGGCATACGAATGGCCAACAGCTTTGTGGAAAGGTACGTTTCCCTGGCGATTAGCATCACTGATCACCAGGGAAATGCAAATCGGAACCACAAGGACAGATCACCCCACACCTGTTAGTGTGCTACAGCCACCGAGTGTCGCTGAGGACAGACGGGAACAGGGACCCCTTGTGCATGCTGGCAGGAATGCAAATTGGTGCAGCCACCGTGGAGAACCCCGAGCAGTCTCCTCAAGAAACGTTTTAAAAAGTTACCATACGATCCTGAAGTCCTACTTCCGGATCTTTATCCAAAGGAAACGAAGTCAGTATCTCAGAAATCTGTACCACGTGGTTCACTGCAGTGTTATCCACAACAGCCGAGACGTGGTTACAACCTAAAGGTCCACTGACAGATGAATGGATAAAGAAAACGTCACAGACACACAGACACACACACAGAAATATCATTCAGCCTCAAGGGAATTCTGCCATCTGCAGCATGGATGAACCTGGAGGATGTCACATTAAGTGAAATCAACCAGATGCAGAAAAACAAATCCTGCGCCATCTCGCCATCTCCCTCGCATGTGGAACCTAAAATAGCCCAACTCATAAAAGCACAAAGTAGAACAGTAGTTGTCGGGGCAGCTTGAGCGGGGGAAGGGGGAAATGGGAGATGTCAGTCAAAAAGTACAAAGTTTCAGTTCTACAAGTGGAGTTCGGTTCTGGAGATGGAATGTGCTGCACGGCGATTACAGCTAACAATACTGTAGCATTCTGGGCGCCTGGTGGCTCAGTCGTTAAGTGTCTGCCTTCAGCTCAGGTCATGATCTCAGGGTCCTGGGATCGAGCCCCACATCGGGCTCTCTGCTCAGCGGGGAGCCTGCTTCCCCCCTCTCTCTGCCTGTCTGCCTACTTGCAATCTCTCTCTCTGTCAAATAAATAAATAAATAAAATTTTTTAAAAATACTACACTTGAGATTTGCTAGGAGGGTAGATCGTAAGTGTTCTCACACACATGCAGCCAAAGCCAACGGTAACTATCTGCAGTGATGGATATGTTAACTTAGCTGGACTGTGGTGATCATTTCACAACATACATGTATATTAAAACACCTTAAACACGTAATTTCTACTTATCAATTATACCCCAATAAAACTAAAATGAGAGAGGGGAAAGGACCCCAACGGACAAATCCAGAGGGTACCCTGGGGTGGGGGAGAAACCCAGGACTCCTGAATCCTGGTTCCCACACTTACCTGTTACAGGACTCTGGTTAGTCCCCCGACCCTTACAGCAAATGTTACTCTGAGGACAAAGATGCTGAACTTCCTGAAACTCACCTAGGCCAGTGCTCCGAGTCGGACAGATAGACCCTTGAAGTATTTTAGTTGTTGAGTGTTGGCTCTAGAAGCAAGGCACACATCAACCTGCCAGGGCCACGCTAAGTGGTATCAAGTGACCATGAGCTGGGCCTAGCTGGACGTTTCCACCACGAAGGGTGAACACAGAATGGTCACCGGAATGTGGGATATGTGAGCAAAGGCCCTTGGGGAAACTGGCCACGCCCAGGAGAAGGGTCACCGGAAGCACCATGCTTTTGAGGATAAGGATGAGCAGCTGCTGCCTTCCCTGGCCTGGATCTGGGACCTCGGGCCTGCTGCAGGGGAGCCGGCCTCCCAGGAAGAGGGTGCCCGACCTCCCCCAGAGCGGTGACACACATTCACTGCACAGTGACCAGCACTAAGGATACAGCAAACAAGGTAGACAAAGTCCCTGTCCTCCCAGAGCCTACAAAGCAGGAGAGACAGGTAAGTAAGTGAAACACACAATCTACAGTAAGTTAGGTGCGAAATGGTCTATGGAGACACATAAAACAGGGGAGGGGACTACGAGTTTCAGCGGTACTGTCAGGGAAGGCCTCACTGAAAAAGGAACACTTGAGCAGACCTGAGAAGGAGGTGAGGAAGCTAGCCACAGGGCATCTACAGGGAACAGCATTCCAGGCAGAGGGAACAGCATGCAGAGGACCTGAGGTTGGGAGTGTGTTTGTTGCCCCAGGTGCCACAGGAGGCCCATGCTGTGGGAGAGAAGTGAGCAGAAGGATAAGGGCAAAAGATGAGGGCTCTCATCAGACACCTGTCTGATGGTGGATGGTGGCAAGGGCACAGAATGGACAGTATTAGTCTTACGGGCAGAGCCCCAAAGGCCAAGCAACTCAGAAGGAGATGAGGCCAAACAGCCTGGTCATCTTGGGCCTTCAAGGAGCTGGGCGTCTTCTGTCTTGTGGCCAGAGGGACAGGAGCTGCCTTGGGGGTGACATGGGAGAGGTGCCTCAGCCTGTACAGAAGCCCTACCCATGTGTATGCTCTGGGGAGGGGGTGTCAGAGGAGATAGGACGGGTACCTCCAGGAAGGCGTGTGCGTGTGCGTGCCTCTGCTTACCAGGGCCAGGGACGGGGCAGGCGGTGTTTTCCAGGCTGATTCCAAAAGCTTCCAGCAAGCAGCCTTGACACACACCTTCCTTCCCCAGAACTCCTCCTACCTGTCCTGCCACTCATCCAGCCAAGGGCCTCCATCTGCCTCGCAGATCTTCACCAGTCATCCAACAACCCATACTTGGCATATGCTCCAAACCTTCCCTCCAGTCTAGCCCTCCGGACAACATTATACCTTCTCTACCCCAAAGCCTGGACCATGCTTCCTCCTCCAGGCAGCCTTCCCTAACTGCTCCCTGTCCATTTGCCTCTTCGCCTTCCTGAGCTCTGGCAGCAGACTGCAGACTGCCTCATGTCAGGAAGCTCAAGGTGGCCTCCAGGTGGGATCTGGGCTTCACCCCTTCCAGCTGTGTGGTCCTGGGCAAGTGCCTACCCTCCCCTGAGCTTTCATTTCCTTCTCTGCAAACGAGGAGTGTGTCCACCTGGCGGGACCACCGACAACTACAAAAACTACATTTCTGAGTGCTGCACGCACAGTCTTCCAGACCTAAGATACGCTGCTATGAAAAGATGGAAGGAACAAAAGGGACTATAAAAACAACTGAGCCTGGTTGTCCATAAAGGTAGCAACTGTCTTCATGGCAAGGGGTAGCTTGGTAAGGAAAGTTCTACATCCATTCCAAACTCCAGGCCCAGGAGGTAGACAGGATCACAAGCCCCATGGTCTGGATGAGGGAACAGAGGCCCAGAGAGGGTAAATTTGCCCAAGGTGACAGTTATTTCATGAAAGATTCAGGCACTAGGATGCCAGCTCTTGATCTCACACTCTCACTTTCCTGTAGAAGTTGAAGAACTTTCTAGACATTATACCCACTTTCCAGAAGGGAAAAATCAAGGCCTGGAGAGAGTCACACAAGCACATACAAGGATAAGCTGCAGAACTGGGGCTTCTGAGCACCTTCTCCCACCCCACAGTGGGAGGCGCGGGCAGCAGGTGGCAGGCACAGCTGGGGCAGGGCTGGGGGGCTGACTCACGCGATGGCGGGCATGTAGT
Source organism: Mellivora capensis (assembly GCA_004024625.1). Taxonomy (NCBI): domain Eukaryota; kingdom Metazoa; phylum Chordata; class Mammalia; order Carnivora; family Mustelidae; genus Mellivora; species Mellivora capensis. The sequence continues at coordinate 16,126 of PISX010026817.1, read as the reverse complement.
AGTTAAACTTGGCCAGGAAGCCCAGGAGGCTGAGTGGCTTGTCCATGCCGATGAGGTCCCGCAGCTCCTCTACTGTCTCAGCAGGGAGGGCAATCCCCCTCTTCCTGGGAACAAAACAGTGAGGCCAGTGGGCTACAAACTCCTCCTGGGGACCAGAACAGGAAAGCTGAGGACCTCTTCCTCCAACTCCTCCCATTGAACAGATGGGAAAACAGGGGCCTGGAGCATATAGAACCCAGGCTGGAATCCTTCTAGCACCCCTCCCCCACCCAAGTCCCCAAGGTCATGACCAGCCAGGGAATCTCAAGGGGGACACCGAGGGTTGAAGTCTGTACGCATACATGTACACACGCACGCACGCACACATGCACGCCCCTGGCGCCTGGGAACTGGGCAGCTGCTGGGGCAAGCCCATAGTTTCCTCCTCAGCCCTGGAGTGGGTAGAGCCAGCTGGTCCCCGGCCAGGTCAGAGGTTATCAGGGCCACAACTGCAGCACCACAATGCCCGGGGCAGGGGCCGGACTTCCCACCTCCACCCTCCATCCGGCCTGTGCATGGGAGAGGCCTGCCCCTCCCTCGAGCTGGGAGAAGGTCCAGCGGAGACTTCCAGGAATGTGTGCACTGGCCACCTCCCTCCCAGCATCTCCCTCTCCGCCTACAGATGCCCACGTGGGGCCTGCCCACAGCCGCCCCTCTGCCTGGGCCTCCTCCTCCCCGCCAGGGGGAGCAAGGGTGAGCCGGGCCTGCCTCCCCCACCGCAACTCTCAGGTCACCCCGGCCTCAGTTTTCCCACTTTGAAGACAAAAGGGGCAGGCAAAGAACACCAGACATCCAAGAAATGATTCCACCACGAAGGGACAAGACAGGAGACAGGAGGAAATTCCGAGGAAACAATGCAGGGAACAGAAGAAAACTTAAAACCCTTAACAGCGGAGCGTCTCTAGGACGGGAGAAGAGCTTCCTCCCCAGAAACAAGACACCCCTCTCAGAAAGGGGACCCTGAGAGAAAGGGAACGCTCCTGCAAATCTAAATGAATATGGGCCGGTCATCAATAATAATAAATAATAAATAAATAAAATAAATAAATAATAAATAATAAAATGAATGGAAAATACAGTGGAGAAACTTCTCCAGCAAGTAGAACAAAAGAAGATTTAAAAAAAAAAAAGAAGAGCAAACAATTATGGAAATGAGGTGATTCAATCCCGTTCAAGCATCGGGTTATCCGCAAAGCAAGAACAGAGGATGGAAGGCAGGGTTTGCCAGGGACACTGGGGGACCTCGGTCCCTAAAATACTATGATGCTTCCCGGCATAAATGCATGTCCCCCGAGCCCCCGACACAGGCCCTCCTTCCCTGCTGGGGGTCCCAATCCCTAGAAGTGGCCCCCAGCGTGTAGTCAGCCCCCTTCCCTGCAACACGTGCTTGGTCCTCTGGACCTGCTGTGTGCGAGGCCCTCGACAGTCTTTCTCCAGCTCCACCGCTTCCTGGTGGGGCCCTTCCTCCTGACCATTCTTACAGACCCTCCCTTTTACACATCTGTCCACACAAACTCCTCCCCTTTCATGGTTTTCAGCCCAAGATCCAGAAGTCTCTACTTCCATACTCACCACTTGAGAGCTTACGATGTCCCAGGCACTGGACAGATAGCAGTGACCAAGACAGACCCAGGTGTCTGACCGTCCCCCCCCATCTCATGCCACCTCCCCCCTCCCTGCCCTATGCTCCATGTTTCCAAATATAGCTCCACCCCCCCACCTGCCCAACCCCTGCCAGGGACCTCCCCCAGGCTCCTCTGCCTTGCCCACCAGCCAGTCACATCTCACTTATTTTACTCCCTGAAGGCCTGTCCATTCTGCCTATACCCTCTCCAGCCTCTCTCCTCATCAGCCACCAAGAGATCTTTGACCACACAGAGTGGTCTGGGAAGGCTGGTCAGAGGAGGGGATGTTTAAGCAGAATTAGAAGGAACAGAAGGGGCTCCAGGCCTAAGCTGGGTGGGGAGGCAAGGGCAGGGCAGCTGGAATTTAGAGTGGGGTCAGTGGTAGGTGAAGAGCCAGAGGGCAGGCAGAGCTTAGTGGAAGCTTTGTAGAAGTTCGGGCCTTATCCACAAAGCACGGGGAAACCACTGAAGGATTTCAAGCAGGGGAGCGGCGTGAAGAGATTTAAGAGCTCCTTCTGGCTGCCGTGTGGGTATCAGATCTGAGCGCTACTGCAGAAGTCCTAGCAGGAAACAAATAGCATGAGACACACTCTGGGATCCCACATGGGACTGGGCCTCCAGAAGCTGCTCGGGCCAAGCTGTAATGCTCTGGCCTGGGGCCCAAAGTTGAGGCAAGAAGGAGTTAATCCTAGGGCCCTGGGTCCTCCTGCCACCACAGCCACTTGGCAGCAGAGGCTCCCCTGGGGCCAAGCTTGGTCATCAGATGCTCCTTATACCCCCAGTTAGCCATGCCTCAGCCAGTCCTCTTCCTGCCATGGTGGCGGATGTGCCTACCAGGAGCCTGGCCACAGAGAGCCCAGCGAGCAGGAAGAGCCAGGCTCTGGAGTTCCAAGTCCATCCCCCTGCCGTATGTGTCAAATCACCCAGGGCAGAGCCATCCCACCCAAGGACCTCCGCAACCTTTTCAGTAACACGGTACAGAGAAGAAGAAAGGAGATAGTTTACATGGCCAGGGTCACACAGCAAACCCCAAAGCCTGATGGACTGGTTCTGAATTCCAGCTGGGTTCCTTAAAGGCTGCATGACCTTGGGAGAGTTACTCAACCTCTTTGTGTTTACCAAGTCTGGCAGGGTTGGGGAACCTCCAGTGTGGACTAAGGAGGAGAGGTCAGAGAGGCAACTCAGGCTTTGCTGGTCTTTAAGGGCTGTGAATGGACCTTGGCTTTGACACGGAGTCAGCTGGGAGTGTGGGAGGGTTAGAGCTGGTGAGTGACTGGTCAGACTAGGTTTTAAGACAGGTGTTCTGACTCTAGTACTGCAGAGACAGGAAATGGGGAGGCCAGAGTGGCCACCTGGACACCAGCCAGGAAGCCATTGCTGTTGCCCAGGTGAGGGATGCTGGTGGCCCAGGCCAGCCTCGTCAAGGGAGGAAAGCAGGGCCAGATTCAGAATGTGCTATGGCAAAAGAGCAGACAAGCTCATGAAGGAGACGGAGAGAGAGGTAGAAGCCCCGGAGAGGACAGAATCACAGAAGCTAAGGGAAGAAGTAGGTAAGAACATAGCAGAGACCTAAATCACAGAGGCAGAAGACGGGCCACTGGATTTGGCCAGAGGGAGAGAAGGGCTTCCTTCTTTCTCTCAGCCCACCACCGCCAGGAAGTCCTCCGGTATGTTTATGGGCTTCTATAGCCAAGTCTGACCAACTCCCAGATTCCCTGCCTGCTGTCCTCGAGCTTAGATTCCAGCTGGCATCCATAACACCCCTGCCCCATGGGCCCACCGAGGCACCTTGACTGCTCCTGAGATGCCAAGGTGTGGGGGAAAACAGAAGATCCGACCAACCTGCCCATGGGGGAGGTTCCTCTCCCTCCACCCTACCCTGGACTCCAGCCTTCTTGCTCCACTAGTAAGTGCTCTCTGACCCCTTAATGAGTACTCAGTAGGCAGTCCCAACCTGGTTCTTGATAACCCACCCTAAGAGCCTCATCTGGGGCAGTGGCTGGCACCTGGCATGGGCAAAGGACAGGCAGAGATAAGCCAAGAAGCTTCACCCCACTTAGCCAGAGCCCTAGCTTATCATTAAGACTATCAGTAAGTGCCCGGAGCTAAGTGGTTTCTGCGCACTGCTTCACCTAAGCCTCTCGCTGGCAGGAGCAATGGTCAGGGACGTGGACTCGGGCTCACACCCGCACTCACTAGGTAAGTCCCCTCACCCATCACGGCTCAGTGTCCTCCTCCATAAATGGGGCCACAACAGTACCACCTCGCAAGTTGTCGTGAGGATTCAGCACATTGGCCCCGATGCAGTGCCTCAGGGAGCACAGTAAATGCTGACAAATGACATACGAGAGTCAAGAATTAAATCAGTAGGAAAAAAAATTAATCAGTAGCAACTTCCTAGGGCAGAGGGAGGGGTCTGTGAAAGTAGGAGCAGGTGGAGAAAAGTGTTCTTGGCATAACTCTGCCTCAGGGAGTTGGAAGAGATGCTCCAGGGAACTGGGGACAGGCACGCCAGCCTCACCAGTTCTCTGGACCAGCGGTGTCTGGAGAACCCGGGGGACTAGGGCTTGCGGAGCTGAGTGTTAGCATCTGTGTCTACAGCAGAAGTGCTCCGGGCAATGAGAGAGGCGGACTCCTTCCAGCTCCAAATGAAAGGAGTGTCCAGCAAATAGGTGGGGGCACAGTCTGTGGAGGGAGGGGTGGGGAGCAGCAGGGGCCCCCCCTCTCCTAGGTCAGTTCTGGAGGGAGGCCCTGATCCTGCCCCTCAAGCTAGAGGCCAAGGTCACAGTGAGGAAACAAGCGTGCCCATAGTTAAATTCAGACCCTCTGACCTCTAAAGTCTCTGCTGTTAAACAGTGGACCCAAGAGAGGGTCCACCATGAGCCCTTGAAGTGGGGACGGAGGGGCAGGCACCCTTCCCTGGGGGCCCCGGTGACCCTCCTGCCCATGCAACCCGAGGCAGGAGGCATAGTCTTACTTGGAAGGTGAAGATGGGCCCCAGAGGAGGGGCTGCCTGTCCACATTCCCCAGTAGGCAACTGCCCTGGTGACCACAGGGAAAGCCTTGGAGAGGAGAGGGCCCTGGGTCAGTTCTAGACTCTACTGTTTATTGTCGCCTTGGCCTCTGGCAACTGCCTTTGCTTTTCTGAGCCCCTGGCTCTCCTCAGTGGGATGTGGATAGCAGCACCGTCCTCCTCTGTGGAGGGATTAAATTTGCGGACTCAAGGAGGGCACTCAGCACGGCAGCCCGGCACTAGGAGATGCTCAGCAAATGGTCCCGGCGTCCCGTGCGGGGCCATCACCTCTGCCACAGGCTCTCTGCGGAGTCTGAACACAGTGACTGGTTTAGCCCTGGGAACTGCCTCCTCTCGTGTGTGTTTGTGTGGGTATGTGTGTGTACATGGGTGCACTCAAGCACCTGCAGATTAGGTAGGGCAAGCTCCTCCTGGCCCCTTGGCAGCAGGAAGACAAGAGTCAGAATCAGGGAAAGCAGAAGCCTTGGGCTGTGGGTCTCCGGCTTAGAGCTGAGGGGCCTCCATTTCTCCACAGACCACCTTCTTCCAGCCAGGGGGCCGGCTTCATTCCATGGGGATACAGGAAGGAAAGACAACCCTGGAATTCTCCAGAGGCCTCTAGGTTGAGCCATGGAGCACCCCCCACCCAATGTCCCCAGATGCTGGGGAGGAAGGTCTCTTCCCTGTGGACTTACCTGCCATAGTATAAGATGGTTTCAGGCTTGATGGCCCCATCCAGATGGACGTGCAGTTCCACCTGAAAGGGGGCAGGGGAGGAAATGGGGGTGGGGGGGTTCGAGAACAAACACCCATGAATATCAGTAGGACCACGATAACCATGAGTCCCCCTGACTGGACACTTGCCACAGACGCTCCACTAAGCTCTGAATACACAGCATTTTGTTTCATCCTCATGTGTTGGGGTGGGGGTTAACAGTCATCCCTAGCTCTTTCACAGTTAAGACCACAGAGGTTCAACCACAGTTGAGTCTCAGGGAGGTTAAATAACTTGCCCGAGTTCACACAGCAAGCCATAGAGGCAGGAACCCCACACAGTTCCTCTGTTCTTCGCCGCGGCTGGTAAATGGCAGAACCAGAACTCTAGCCCAAGCCCAAGGCCAGTGCCCTTACACCCAAGGCCAGCCCAAGGCCAGCCATGGAGCCCCACCTACTGTGCCAGCCGAGTCCCCTCTCCACCCACTAAGCAAAATCCAACTCTAACAAAAAGTGTTGAGTGCAGACTTCCTGGGCCCGTGACTACCCCACAGTGAGTTTGAAACTCCCAGACTCTGTTTTCCAAAGTTGGTGTTACTTAAGCCCGGTTATCAGGAATCAACAGGTGCAACACAGGGTCTTTCCGGTACTCCAGAAAGGATCCTGGAAAGTCGGCCATCCTGGGGATCGTCCCCACACACGCAGGGCCCTGGAACACCGCTTGGCGCACAACGCCAGAAGGTTAAGGGACACAGGCTTTGGAGACAGCCCGTCTCAGGGCTCCCAGCCCCGCCCCTTGGCCCGCTGTGTAATCTCAGCTGGGACACTTGATCTCTCAGACCCTCTGTTTCCTCAACTGCAAAACAACAGGGTATTTCTGCCTCCCTATCCAAGAACAACCGTAAGGATTAAAGACAACAATAACAACACACCGTATAGGTAGACAAGTGTGGTTTATAAGTCCGCCTCTCAGCCAGGCTGTCTCCCAGGAGCTGGGAACCACAACAGGGTCTGGGAGACACAGGGAAGAGACTTTCCCTGGGCCAGGGGGAGACCTAGAAAACTCCACTGGCATCTGCCAGGTTGGGGTCTTCCCTGGAATTTGGGGACCTGGACGAGAAAGTTGCTGCCCTGGCGAGGGAGGGAACTTCAGGCCCACTGAGGCGGGCAGACGCAGAGCTGCTTAACTTGCCTCCGAGCAGGAGGTCCGAGTAACCAGACCTCTCCGGACGTCACCCAGCCTGCAAAGGACCCAGCGACACTCCCTGCCAGGCGCAGAGGCAAGGGAGCTGTTGGATTCTCTGACAAAACAAGTTCAATGCCCACTTAGCTAAATGTTCATCATATTCTCAAAAAAACATTCAGCATTGGGAACAGTGAAGCTTCCAGCCCAGGGAACTGCCAAGGAGTTGTGTGACCTTGGACAGGGGCCCTCCCCTCTCTGAGCCTGCAGGGTTTGTTGTCCTAAACCCACACACACAGCACACGGCCCTACTGAGGATCTGGCCAGAGAGGGAAGATACTCTGGGGTTACAACTGGAATCCTGGCTCCTCCACTCACTCCCTGGTGGCCTGGAGAAAGTGACTTCACTTTTGGTGCCTCGGCATCCTCATGGATCCAACAGGGAGGAGACAATGCCTTCCTCCTAGGGCTTCATGAGGCTTGGTCACGTTCATGTGTGTAGTGTGCAAGCCCAGCACTTAGCACACAGCAAATGCTAAAACAGCATCCATGAAGAGGCCAGAGTTCACCAAACTGCCAAGTGCTAGGGATGGAGAACGAAGCTCAAGTCACAGAGTCCCACTTCCGTGATGCTTATGGTCCCGCCAGGGAAGAGGCATTGCATAAATGTGATAGATGTACAGTCACAAGCCTACAAAAGAGCTAACAAACAAAAGACCTCACCCAGCTCAAGGGCCAACAACGGCTTCCCAGAGAAAACAGAGCTTGAGCCAAGATCCAAAAGATGAAGAGGAACCAACCAGGCAAAGGCAGGCCAAGGAGGAAGGCAGGAAGAGCATTCCAGTCAGAAGCAACAGCACGTGCAAAGGCCATGTGGTGGGTGAGTCCGTGGTACAGGGGAGGAACTGAAACCCGGCTCTGAGAAGGGAGGGATCTGGGAGGGATCTCAGACCCTCTGTTTCCTCAACTGCAAAACAACAGGGTATTTCTGCCTCCCTATCCAAGAACAACCGTAAGGATTAAAGACACAGTGAGTCTGGACAGGCTGCGAGGCCACCGAGGCCACAAGGAGTCATTTTAGCTGAGAGCAGAGAAGCCACGACAGGGTTTGAAGCCAGCTAGAGGGCGAGGCGGACTCAGAGCAAGAGCAGCAGGAGGCTACTGTGGTCCAGTTTGTGAGAAAGGATGGTGCTCTGGACCAGGGTGACAAGACAGATATGGGAAAGCGGGGGGTGGGGGTGGGGGGACAGGGTACAGAAAGAGGGGTCAAGGAGGAAGCCCCAGGTCAGGCCTGAGTGGGGTGGGTAGTGATTCCCATGCTCTGGACACTACCCAGGAAGAAGCCCAAGTGCTAAGAGGGAAGGAAGGACACAATCAGTTTGATCTTAGGGATGTTCGGCTGGGACGCCTTTGAGGCCTCCAAATGTAAAAGGACAGAGCCAACGCATGGGAAGTTCTAGCGCGGTCAGGCATCAGGCTGGCAATACAAGTAAGAATATGGACAGCTGCAGCCGAGCCCTTGAACAAGCTCACCTGGGAAGAGTGGGTCAAGGAAGGGACGGGGGAGGAAGCCTCCAGAAGAACTAGCACCCAATGGCTCTGCAGGAGAGGGGGAGCCCAGAGAGGAGACGCCAGATGGGCAGAAGGGAAATCAGGAGGAGGGTGTGTAGAAGGGGCGCCAAGGGGCGGTCAGATTGCAAGAGGTGGTGGCAATGCACTGGATCAGTGAGACGGTAGCCCCCCAAACAGGTCTACTTCCGAATCCCCAGAACCTGTATTACTCCTGTGGTGGAAGAGAGAGAGAGAGAGAATTAGTTTAAGGTTTTGAGGAGTTCATCCTGGGTTATCTGGATAATGCAATTACCCACCTCCTTATGAGGGAGGCAGAGTTTTGAGCAAGAAACTCCTAGAAGAGGCAGCAGCAACGTGAGCTCGGAAGCAGATGGGAGCTGTGTGGTCGCCAGCCAAGGATGGCCTGGAGCCACCTGAAGCTGGAGGAGGCAACAAACAGATCTCTCAGAGGATATGGGACCCTACTAACGAAACCTTGATGTTGGACTTCTGACCTCTAGCATGGGGAGAAGATTACGTTTTTCTAAGCTACCCGGTGTGCATGTGGTAATTCGTTACAGCAGCTACATGAAAGGAATACGGTCAGGTCTGGCCAGAGGTCAAGCAAGAGAATATACATATGTCGCTGGGGCCAAGGCCACAGGGTACTGGGCCCAGAGGAGAGGTGCTTAGCCCTGGCTGACCGTGAGGAACGTCTGGGAAGCTTTGGAAAGTCGCCTACTCCTGGGCCCACCCTGGTCTGAGATGTCACAGTCCTTCAGCCTGGGCCTAAGCATGGGGTTGTTGCTGGTTTTCAACATGCGACGCCAAGGTTGAGAACCACTATCCTATAGGGAGTGCTCCAGAGGCCAGAGGGGGCAAGTCCATGCTGGAATGGAGTAAGAAAGAAGTAGAGGTAATTAAATGGAGAAAGTACAGATTCTCCTTTTCGGAATTTCACCCCTGGAGGGGAAGAAAGGGCTGGAGAAAAGACTAGAGGCAGATGGGGGTGAAGAGAAGGGCTTCTCTGGGCAGTGGGAGTGACTGGAGGAGGTTGCAAGGCCATGGGAGAAGAGGGATTACAGGAGATAATGACAGAGAAGGGACAAATCAGGAGGTGCTGGGAGGAGGAGCTGACAGGGGGAAAGGAGGGAGGACAGAGAAGGGCCTGGGCAGAGGAACTTGGGTCAGGAAGCAGGGAGGGAACTGGCTTGATATGGAGAATGAGGTTCATGGGGAGATAGGTCACCACAGAAAGTCAGCGGGTGTTGGGCAGGGAGTGGTCACAGGTCACAGTTAAGGGGACCTACTGAAGGGTTTTGAATCAAGAGGCACTGTGTAAAAGCTCTTTCTGGCTGCCTTACCCTAAGTAGGGGAGAGGGAAGCCAGAACAGAAAACAGGGCTGCTCAGTAGTGAGGACAAGAGATAAGTGCCCACGGGGAGTACCTGCCCACAGCTCCAGGTGTAGGAGGTGCTCCCCAGTGCAGCAGAGCAGGGAAAGAGGGGCTCAGAGAGCCAGCAGGGAAGTGGGAGGCGAGAGCACCCCCGGGGACATCGAGAGGAAAGCCTGCTGCCCCATCATGTCCTATAGGTCCCACCCCTCCTGGGGCTTCCTGGGAAGCTGCCCTGACACGTTTCAGGGGAGAAGCAGAGGCAGCAACCACCCTTAGGTAGCTCAACCTCAGGCTAGCCTCCCATGGAACTTTCTGGAAAATAGCCACTACCCATGAACGTCTGTCTGCACCCCCCAGGTGACAATGGGGTGTAAGCTCAGAGACTGGGTGGGGACCCTGCTCTGCTGTCCCCATTCAGGGAAAAGGAACAGCAGTGTCCTCTGATTGAGTATCTACTATGTACTGGACCACATACAGACATGAACTGATTCCATCCTCACAACAGCGAAGGCAGAACTTGACGACTATTCTGCAGGGGGAAAAGCTGAACTCAAAGAACGATCCAGGAGCGCAAAGGCAGACAGGGACAGAGTCAGCATTTGAACCCAGGTCTGAGTCCCAGCGCTCTTACTACGCTTCCCCTGCAGGCCTAGCCTCAGAGAGGCTGTCAGGAACCATTCAGCAGTACCAGCAGCTACTTCCTGTTACCAGGTCCTTTACTTCAATTAATCTTGACCCCGAGGCAAGGTGCGGGTTAGCCCTGGGCTGCAGACTGGGGGTTGGGGGGGATGGCACGGGGATGGTAAACTCGCAGGAACTCAGCCGCCTGCCCTGTGCTGCCCAGGCTGATTGCCGCAGAGCTGGCTTAGAACCCCAGTCTCTCTACCTCTAAGCCTAGGTCCTGCCTAGAGGCCACACCCCTGCCCTGTGCCCAGCCTCATGACCTCTCTGGAGGGGAGTCTCACCCCTACTCCCCTGCACTTTGTCTCCAGGAGGCTGAGTTGGCAAGCACCTCACAGAGCTGCAGGAAATCCCAGAGAGGAGTAGGAAACATCCCCAGTAACCAAATATTTCCTAAGCCCCACTAGGTGCTGGGCACACTGGGGGGACAGGCGAACACATTAAGTCTTGCTCTCAGGAGATGCCAGCCAGCCAACCGAGGCCCAGGGAGGTACAATTCACACACCCGAGGTGTCAGAGGCAGATCCAGGGCAAGGTCACAGGTCATGAACTCCTGGGCCAGACACTATGAGATCGAATTCCTGCTCCTAACTGCGAGGCTGTATGTCTTCAAGGCATACCCGAGTCAAACTACTTCTTCCCAGGTTCCCCCAACCAACCATCTGGTTCTGTTTTCTAAACGCTGACTTTTTAAATTCACTTACCATAGCTGTCCCCCTAGGAGTTTCCTCGAAGTGGGGTCATTATGCTGCGTCTTTGGGGTTTAGGACCATGCCCAGCACAGCCAAAAGTGCTCAGTACACATCAAATGACCAAGAGTTGTCTTAGGTCAGCAGTGCTGTGTCCTCTCCCTGAGGCAAGGAAAGGACTGACCAGCGCCCTTGGGCCTAGAAGAGAAGCCCCCAGAACCCAGATGAGCCGCAGGTGCCCTCCCTCCCCCACCAGCCAGCCAGCCTCTCTTTCCCTAGCCCGGCTCTTGGCAATGAGCTGCACGGTGCCAGGGGTCAGTGCCCACCATGGCCTCTCAGCGGACTTTAGGGGTAAAGCCAGGAGACAGAGCCACCCTGGGTTGACCTACTGTTTCGGTCACACTTCCTCTAGGAGGTCCTCCCCTCAGCCCCATTTGAGCTCCCACGGCTCAGAGGTCCAGTAATGAAGCCGCCCAGCATTGGTGCCTCCTGGCATCTTGGGGCCTGACTGAGCTCCCGGTTGCTGCTGGGAGCCTCCCCCTGGAGGTGTCAGGGCAGGGAGGGCCAGTCTTCAGCCAGGGGCACATCTTGTGGAGTAACAGCCTAGGAACCCCCAACACAGATATTCCCCATTCCCTAGGGGACCAGACAGAGACACAGAGAAATTAAGGAACGAGCCTCAGGCCAGACTAATAAGTACCAACAGCCGGAAGCTGTTTGAGTCAAAACCAGAGCTTATAAACCCACAATTCACTCCCTTCATCCTGCTATCAGTGCTGAGTCAATGCTGGTAAAAGTCTAAAGGGGACTGAGAACAGTGACAAGTGTAATGATGGACAGCAGCCAGCACTGGTGTGCCCCACCCCTCCCCGGCCTGGAGAGGAACTGGATTCCCGTTGTAAAGATGGGAAAACTCGTGTTCTGCCCCCGTGGTCACAAGGACGCCAAGGCTTGTGTTTTCCCTCACCTTGCTGCTCTGGGGCCTCAGAACCCTAAGGGGTGAGAGCAAGCCTGTCCCCAAAACTCTGAGTACATATAGGCTTCAACCTCACTGTGGCCCCCTGGCTTACTCTTCTCAGTCCAAAGCCAGCCACAGTGCTCCTTTCCCTGCCCCCAGGGGGGCAACCCCAAGGACCACTGGATAGGGAGACACATTCCTCCAAGCTCACAGGGCCCCTCGCCATCCAGGCCAGGCCAACCCCAAGGTGGGATGCAGAATCAGGAGCGTGGTCAGCCTCCCCTACCTCACTGTGTGACCATGTTTCCCCCTCTGGTCCTTGCTTCCTCTGTCAAACAAAAGCCTTCCTTGAAACCCAATCTCATTCATTCCCTTCCCTCCAAAGTGCCCCATGAGTTACAATGGGTAAGACAAGCTCCTTGAGGGGCTTTTTAAAAACACGTGGCTCCAGATACCTGGGTGGCTTAGTTGGTTAAGCATCTGCCTTCGGCTCAGGTCATGATCCCAGGGTCCTGGGATCGAGCCCCACATCAGGTTTCCTCCTGGGCATGGAGTCGGTTTCTCCCTCTATACCTCCCCCTAACTCATGCTCCCTCGCTCTGAAATAAATAAAATCTTCAAACAGTAAGTAAAAAATAAAAACAGGTGGTTCTTTGCTAACCAAAAAGCACAGAAGGCCAAAGCCATGCTAACGGTGGGCTTTTTGGTGGCTTTTGCAGCAGGAAGTCAAGAGTAAGAAAGACTGTGGGGGAAGGCTTCCCAGAGGGCCCCAGTTGGTGGGGAAGGGGGACGTACTACAACCCTAGGGGAAGGAAAAGCACCCTTAAGGGCCTGCTGCCTGCCAGCCAGGGGCTTCACGTGTGCCACTCAGCACAATGTCCCCAAGAACCCATGGCCTTGGTTTAAAAAAAAACTTTTTTTAAGACTTTATTTATTTGAGAGAGGTAGAGAGAGAGCAAAGGTAGGCAGAGCAGCAGGCAGAGGGAGAGGGAGAAGCAGGCTCCCCACTGAGCAGGGAGCCCGATGCGAGGCCCGATCCCAGGACCCTGAGATCATGACCCGAGCTGAAGGCAGATGCTAACCGACTGAGCCACCCAGGCGCCCCATGGCCTTGGATTTAATCAACCCATTTTTACAGAGAAGGAAGCGGAGTTTCAAGAGAAATGTCCACCTGAGCTCTGTGGCTGCCAAACAGAGAGGCGGGGACCTACCCCCCAGTCTATCTGAGGCCCAAGGCGACTCTGAGTCCACCCCTCACCCCAAAGTGGGACTGGCCAAATGGCAAGGGAGTGGACAGCATCTATTTCGGTTTTAGGCAGAACTGGGTTCAAGTCTAGCTCTGCTCTTCTGGCTGTGTGACTTTGGAAAGTTCCTTCCCCTGTCTGAGCCATTTCCTCCTTTAGGAGGGAAGAGGAGACATCTCAGAGTGACACTGCGAGCATTTAATGAGTATATTACCAGTTAGAACAGTGCCTGGTAAGGAGCAAACATTCAAAAAGGAGAAAGAAAAAATGATGTGGGCGGGGTGCCTGGCTGGCTCAGTCAGTAGAGCATGCAGCTCTTAATCCCAGCTGTGAGTTTAAGCCCCTAGCTGGGCATAGAGCCTACTTAAATTTACGTGAGAGACTTAGCCCCAGTTCTCTGCCTTAGGGAGGGACTGGAGAAACTGTGCTTTTCCAACCTGGGCCAGCTCACTTGCTGGTCTACAGCTTTCAGATGCTCATTTTGTGTGACCTTGGACAAGTCACTTTGCTTCTCAGTTTTCTGGTCTGGTAAAGGGGGAGGAAGAGATCTACCTTGCCCAGTTCAGAGAACTGGGATGTAAATGACGGAAGGTGCCTGGTACCCACGGTTATTACAGAAACAGGCATGTGATCAGCATTGTCCTCCATGACAAAGAACTCCTGAACACCATGGGATTTCCAGCCTTGCCTTGTGTAGAAATAGACTGATAAGGGCCAACCCTCCACCTCCTGGGTACCTCTTCCAATGCCCAACAGGTGCTCAGAAAACGTGTTAGAATAACACAGTCAAACCAGGGAGGCAGCCACCGAAGGGCCTTGCTACTCCAAGTGTGGTCTGTGGTCCAGCAGTGTCAGCATTGCCCCTGAGCCTGTTAGAAGGGAACATCTCAAGTCCAACCCCAAACCTCACAATTCAGTATCCGAATGTTAACAAGGCACTCAGGTGACTTCAGTACCCACTGAACTTTACAAAGCACAGCCTTGTTCTGCCTTCTTAAAGCTGGCCAGGTCCTGGGCCTCCCCTAGTAGTAGGCATGAGAGCCAAACAGCCCAGCAGAGGCTCCTGTCCCGGAGGCCCCCACGAAGGGCACCAGCACCTCCACTCCAAGGGCTTCTGCAAAGGCAGAAAGCTGGAAAGCTGGATCCGGGATGTTTGAAGCCAGCCCACCTGGGCTCAACCCCAGTTTGGCTGCTTTCCCACTGTGTGATCTGAGCCGTCATTAATCTCTCTGTGCCTCTATTTATCTGTATAATGGGATAATAACAACCTTACAGAGTCCTTGCTAGAATCAAATGAATTAATGAAAGTAACGAGTTCAGAACAGTACCCGGCACAGAAGAATAACAACTAAATGAGTTCCAGCTACTAATACCAGTTCTCATTAGGATCTGCCCCACCCACGGGAAGGCAGGGACCTGGCTCTGGTCGCAGTGGCTGAGACACGTCCTTTTTTGCTTCTCCTGCCAGCTCAGGCACATTCTCTCCTTGCGTTATAAAATTTAATCACATCTCCTCTACACAGTGGAGAACACTCATCTTCCCTCTCAAGCATCCCTTATAACCTCTGGATGCCTCCTGACTGAGCAGGTGGGGCCCATTTCCCAGGTGTGGAAACTGAGGCCCAGAGAGGGGAAATAACCTGCCAGCCTGAAGCAGGTAGAATTGGGTGAGACCCAAAAATAGTAAAATAGTCCCTCCCTCGATGGGCTGTGACAAGTGTTGAAAGGGCGGACTGGGTGCATATAGTAAGTTCTACAGAAGCATTGCCTCTCACTAATCCCCGAATTCCAATTTCACTTCCAGTCAAGGGACTTTGTCTACTGCCTCAGGATTCACATCAGGAGAACCACCTTCCCAAGGGCAGGGGGAATCATCCAGACAAAGCCTAGAGGTGCGGGGTGGGGTCTGGCAGGAGGGCTCCCCAGCTCACAACAAATGGCAGGGGTAGCTGAGCCTATGGTGGGGGCAGCAGCAGTGCGTTCGGGGCCATACCTCCTCCAGTGCTGCCCACCCAACCCCACACCCCCCGCACTCCCATACACACATGCGATTCTCACCAACACTTGTGATACCTGCCATCCTCACTCACACCTCTTTTTCGGAGCGGTAAGTTGAGTCTGATTACAGCTCACTCCTTCCCGTGACCCCCCACAGCAGTCTCAAATCCTGCTAGCTGACTCACTCTGCTGGACAGACCCCTGGACCCCTCCCCTCCCCGGTAGACCCAATCTCAGTGCTCCAAAGCCAGCCAAGTGGGCCCAGACCCTCCCTGATCCAGCCTCTCCCAAGAGGCCACAGCTGGTGGGAGGAGGGACCACGGAGTTATCCCTTGAGGCCAGTGGCTGTGGCCTGGCTCCGAATGAACCTAAGGTCCACTCAGCCCCTAGCAGGGAGAGAGGGGCGCCCTGATCGCCTCCCTCCGCTGTACGGCGTGGTCCTCCTGACCCGCACATCCACAGACCTGAGCTCCTTGGCTCACAAAACCATCACAGTGCTGGACTGTAAAGCTGTTTCCACAACACTTGAGGTGCCTATGGATGTAGACACTGGTCCCCGTTTTACAGCCGAGGTTCAAAAAGTCAAGCCCCCTGCCTAGTCTCCCACAGCTACCCAGCGCTGGCGGTGTCCCAGGCCCATTAGACAGGTAGTGAAACTGAGACTCCGAGAGGCCAAATCAGGCAGGGGCAGAAGAAGAACGCGGAAGCCAGTCGGGGGCGCCTTGGGATTCGGGACCCTCCCTGCTTCATTGTCTCTCATTAAACTGCCCGGCAGCAGCGAGGGCCTGAGCTGAGGGGAGGAAGCGGCTGCTGGGGCTCCGGTTCGCTCCCGGGCTGTGAACGCCCCTAAGCCCTCCAGCCAGACCAGAAGCCAGACCCTCCCGGACCCCGAGTCCCGTCCGCGCTCACTTTGGGCTTGTCGAAGGCGGGCGTCTGGGTCATGGTGCCAAGAGTGCGCCCCTGCGCGGCTCCCTCTGCGGGTTGGTGCTCACTCCACGGACCTGCCGGGACCGCTGCGCGCCAAGATCCTCTTAAG
>PISX010026816.1:0-23901 GCA_004024625.1 Mellivora capensis | reverse complement strand
GAAAAACATGCAGCCAAGAATACTATATCCAGCTAGGCTATCATTGAAAATAGAAGGAGAGATAAAAAGCTTCCATGACAAACAAAAACTGAACGAATTTGCAAACACCAAACCAGCTCTACAGGAAATATTGAAAGGGGTCCCTTAAGCAGAGAGAGACCCTAAAAGTAGTAGATCAGAAAGGAACAGAGACAATATACAGTAACAGTCACCTTATAGGCAATACAATGGCACTAAATTCCTATCTCTCAATAGTTACCCTGAGTGTAAATGGGCTAAATGCCCCAATCAAAAGACACAGGGTATCAGAATGGATTAAAAAAAAAAAACCCCATCAATATGCTGCCTACAAGAAACTCATTTTAGACCCAATGACACCTCCAGATTTAAAGTGAGGGGGTGGAAAACAATTTACCATGCTAATGGAAATCAAAAGAAACCTGGGGTTGGCAATCCTTATATCAGATCAATTAGATTTTAAGCCAAAGACAATAATAAGAGATGAGGAAGGACATTATATCATACTCAAAGGGTCTGTCCAACAAGAAGATCTAACAATTGTAAATCTCTATGTCCCTAACATGGGAGCAGCCAAATATATAAACCAATTAATAACAAAATCAAAGAAACACATCAACAATAATAGTACTAGGGGACTTTAACACTCCCCTCACTGAATGGACAGATCATCCAAGCAAAATATCAACCAGAAAATAAAGGCCATAAATGACACACTGGACCAGATAGACATCACAGATATATTCAGAACATTCCATCCCAAATCAACAGAATACACATTCTTCTCTAGTGCACATGGACCCAGAATAGATCACATCCTGGGTCATAAATCAGGTCTCAAGCGGTATCAAAAGATTGGGCTCATTCCCTGCATATTTTCAGACCACAATGCTCTGAAGCTAGAATTCAATCACAAGAGGAAATTTGGAAAGAACCCAAATACATGGAGATTAAACAGCATCCTTCTAAAGAATGAATGGGCCAACCAGGAAATTAAAGAATTTTAAAAATTCATGGAAACAAATGATAATGAAAACATAATGGTTCACAATCTGTGGGACTCAGCAAAGGCAGTCCTGAGAGGAAAATATATAGTAATACAAACCTTTCTCAAGAAAGAAAAAAGGTCTCAAATACACAACCTAACCCTACACTTAAAGGAGCTGGAGGAAGAACAACAAAGAAAGCCTAAACCCAGCAGGAGAAGAGATATAATAAAGATCAGAGCAGATCAATGAACCACAAAACAATAACACAAAAACAACAGAACAAAAAACAATAGAACAAATCAATAAAACTAGGAGCTGGTTCTTTGAAAGAATTAATAAGAATGATAAACCCCTAGCCAGAGTTATCAAAAAGAAAAGAGAAAGGACCCAAATAAATAAAATCATGAATAAAAGAGGAGAGATCACAACCAACACCAAAGAAATACAAAGAACTATAAGAACATATTATGAGCAACTATATGCCAGCAAATTCAACAATCTGGAAGAAATGAATGCATTCCTACAGACATATAAACTACCATAACTGAACCAGGAAGAAATAGAAAAGCTGAACAGACCCATAACCAGTAAGGAGATTGAAACAGTCATCAAATATCTCCAAATGAACAAAAGCCCAGAGCCAGATGGCTTCCCAGGGGAATTCTACCAAACATTTAAAGAAGAATTAATTCCTATTCTCCTGAAACTGCTCCAAAAAATAGAAATGGAAGGAAAACTTCCAAACTCATTTTATGAGGACAACATCACCTTGATCCCAAAACCAGACAAGGATCCCATCAAAAAAGAGAATTATAGACCAATATCCTTGATGAACACAGAGGCGAAAAATCTCACCAAAATACTAGCCAATAGGATCCAACAGTACATTAAAAGGATTATTCACCACGACCAAGTGGGATTTATTCCAGACCTGCAAGGTTGGTTCAACATCTACAAATCAATCAATGTGATATAATACATTAATAAAAGAAAGAACAAGAACCATATGACACTCTCAACAGATGCTGAAAAAGCATTTGACAAAGTACAGCATCCCTTCCTGATCAAAACTCTTCGAAGTGTAGGGATAGAGGGCATATACCTCAATATTATCAAAGCCATCTATGAAAAACCCACCGCAAATATCATTCTCAATGGAGAAAAACTGAGACCTTTTCTGCTAAGGTCAGGAACATGGCAGGGATGTCCATTATCACCACTGCTATTCAACATAGTACTAGAAGTCCTAGCCTCAGCAATCAGACAACAAAAAGAAATTAAAGGCATCCAAATCGGCAAAGAAGAAGTCAAACTCTCACTCTTTGCAGATGATATGATACTATATGTGGAAAACCCAAAAGAGTCCACTCCAAATCTGCTAGAACTTATACAGGAATTCAGTAAAGTCTCCGGATATAAAATCAATGCACAGAAATCAGCTGCATTTCTTTACACCAACAACAAGACAGAAGAAAGAGAAATTAAATTAAGGAGTCAATCCCATTTACAATTGCACCCAAAACCATAAGATATCTAGGAATAAACCTAACCAAAGAGGCAAAGAATCTATACTCAGAAAACTATAAAGTATTCATGAAAGAAACTGAGGAGAACACAAAGAAATGGAAAAATGTTCCATGCTCATGGATTGGAAGAACAAATATTGTGAAAATGTCTATGCTACCTAAAGCAATCTACACATTTAATGCAATCCCCATCAAAATCCCATCCATTTTTTCAAAGAAATGGAACAAATCATCTTAAAATGTATATGGAACCAGAAAAGACCTCAAATTGCCAAAGGAATACTGAAAAAGAAGCCAAAGTTGGTGGCATCAAAATTCCAGACTTCAAGCTCTATTAAAAAGCTGTCATCATCAAGACAGTATGGTACTGGCACAAAAACAGACACACAGATCAATGGAACAGAATAGAGAATCCAGAAATAGACCCTCAACTCTATGGTCAACTAATCTTTGACAAAGCAGAAAAGAATGTCCAATGGGAAAAAGACAGCCTCTTCAACAAATGGTATTGGGAAAATTGTGACAGCTACATGCAGAAAAATGAAACTGAACCATTTCCTTACACCGCACACAAAAATAGACTCAAAGTGGATGAAGGACCTCAATGTGAGAAAGGAATCCATCAAAATCTTTGAGGAGAACACAGACAGCAACCTCTTCAACCTCAGCCACAACAACTTCTTCCTAGGAACATCACCAAGGCAAGGAAAGCAAGGGCAAAAATGAACTATTGGGACTTCATCAAGATCAAAAGCTTTTGCACAGCAAAGGAAACAGTTAACAAACCCAAAAGACAACTGACTGAATGGGAGAAGATATATGTAAACGACATATCAGATAAAGGGCTAGTATCCAAAATCTATAAAGAGCTTAGCAAACTCAAGACCCAAAGAACAAATAATCTAATCAAGATATGGGCAGAGGACGCAAACAGACATTTCTGCAAAGAAGACATCCAGATGTCCAACAGACACATGAAAAAGTGCTCCACATCACTCAGCATCAGGGAAATACAAATCAAAACCACAATGAGAGGGGCACCTGGGTGGCTCAGTGGGTTAAGCCTCTGCCTTCAGCTCAGGTCATGATCTCAGGGTCCTGGGATCGAGCCCCACATTGGGCTCTCTGCTCAGCAGGGAGCCTGCTTCTCCCTCTCTCTCTTCTCTCTGCCTTCCTCTCTGCCTACTTGTGATCTGTCTCTCTGTCAAAATAAATAAAGAAATAGAAAAATCTTTAAAAAAAAAAAAAAACCACAATGAGATACCACCTCACACCAGTCAGAATGGCTAAAATTAACAAGTCAGAAAATGACAGATGCTGGTGAGGATGTGGAGAAAGGGGAACCCTCCTACACTGTTGGTGGGAATGCAAGCTGGTGCAACCGCTCTGGAAAACAGCATGGAGGTTCCTCAAAAAGTTGAAAATAGAGCTACCCTACGACCCAGCAATTCCACTACTGGGTATTTACTGTAAAGATACAAACGTAGTGATACGAAGGGGCACGTGCACCCAAATATTTATAGCAGCAGTGTCCACAATAGCCAAACTATGGAAAGAACCTAGATGTCCATCAACAGATGAATGGATAAAGAAGATGTGGTATACATATACAATGGAATATTATGCAGCCAACAAAAGAAGTGGAATCTTGCCATTTGCGATGACGTGGATGGAACTAGAGGGTATTATGCTTAGCAAAATAAGTCAATCGGAGAAAGACAACTATCATATGATCTCCCTGATATGAGGAAGTGGAGATGCAACGTGGGGGACTTGGGGGGTAGGAAAAGAATAAATGAAACAAGATGGGATCAGGAGGGAGACAAACCATAAGAGATTCTTAATGTGTCAAAACAAACTGAGGGTGACTGGGGGGAAGGATTAGGGAGAGGGTGGTTGGGTTATGGACATTGGGGAGGGTATGTGCTATGATGAGTGCTGTGAAGTGTGTAAACCTGGCAATTCACAGACCTGTACCCTGGGGCTAATAATACATTATATGTTTATAAAAAAAATTTAAAATATTTTTTAAAAAGATGTGGTTCATATATACAATGGGATGTTACTCAGCCATCAGAAAGGATGGGTACCTACCATTTACATTGATGTGGATGGAACTGGAGGATATTATGCTAAGTGAAGCAAGTCAATCAGAGAAAGACAATTATCATACGGTTTCACTTATATGTGGAATATAAGAAATAGTGCATAGGATCATAGGGGAAAGGAGGGAAAACTGAACGGGAAGAAATCAGAGAGGGAGACAAACTTGAGAGACTCCTGACTCCAGGAAACAAACTGAGGGTTGCAGAAGGGGAAATGGGTGGGGGTGGAGTAACTGGGTGATGGGCATTAAGGAGGGCACATGAAGTGATGAGCACTGTGTCTTATACACAACTGATGAATCACTGAACACCACATTAGAAACTAATGATGTACTGTAAGTGGGCTAACTGAATTTAAATTAAATAAATAAGTAAAATGTTAGTCTAAGGAGACCTTATTGAATAAATCCCTAAATGAAAGGAGAATGGAAGTCATGCAGATATCTGTAGGATGAATATTTAGAACAGTGGAAATAAATGTAGAAAGAGAAGGCGAAGTTGGCTAGAATATGAGCAAAGGAGAGAGTACTAGGAGGTGAGGTTAGAGTTAATGGCCAGCTTCATATGTACGACCTTACTGGTCCTTTTTAGGAATTTTTTTTTAATGACATGAGTGTTTAAGCAGAGGGGTGAGACTCTCACTGCTATATTGACAGCAGGTAGTGGGAGACAGAGAAGATGAAAGAGAGACTAGCTGGAAGCCATCCCAGACAGCTTCATTTTGTCCTTCCACCTTTACTCTACCCTCCTCACCCTTTTCTCTCCACTAGGAAGCTGACCTGTGTATACTCGACCAGCAGAGCTCCCAGGAAAATCTGGGAAGAGATCAGAGGAAGGAAGACGTGTGAGGTCAGTATTTCCTTGGATTTAGAGCTTGTCTATGCCTGGTCATATTATTCAATGAAAGGTCACTGATCCTTTCAAATCTACCAAATTAAATCAACTTTCTAAACTTCTGGGTTAGTCCAATTATCCTCATTAGTAGTTGTCCTAACAAAGCACCACAAACTGAAAGGCTTAAATAACAACATTTATTTTCTCACTTTTCTTAGGACGGGAGCCTAAAGCAAAGTGTCAGCAGGGTTAGCTCCTTCAGAAGGCCACAAAGGAAAATCTATTCCATATCTCTAATTTCCAGTACCCTCAGGTGTTCTCTGGTTACAGATGATGTTATCCCTGTGTCTTCATATTGTTTTCCCTCAGCACATGTCCACTCTGTGTCCAAATATCCCCTTTTTATAAGGATACCAGTCATCTGGAATGAAGCCCCCATCCTAATGACCTCATCTTAACTTATTTATCTGCAAAGAACCTATTTCCAAAGAAAGTCACATTCATAGGTACCAGGGATTAGGACTTCAGTATCTTCCCCCTGCCCTGCTCCCACTGGGAAGACGTGCCAATATATAAAATTAGTCTCCCAGGCTCAGGAATGAAAATTATCTAGCTGCCACTTGCTCCAGTTCTGATTTTCTTAAAATTCATACTTATGTAAAATGTCTTTGTAAAGAAAACTTTTAACTATCATATTTGAGTATCATATATATTTACTGTTGGTATCCTAGTTATATTCAATAAGAGAAATGGTGGTAACTTGCACCAGAATGCTGGCAATAGAATTAATGAGATGTGGTCATCAATCTGAATATAATTTTGAAGATGAGGCAACAGGACCTGCCAAAGAACTGAATACAAATGGGGTATGACAGAATGAGGTAAGTCCATGATTTGTGATCTGAATAACTGAAGAACAGTGTTGCCATTTACTGAGATAGAGAAGTCTATGGAAACACCTGGTTGAGGGAAATATGATATCAAGAACTCAGTTTTGAATATGTGAATTCTGAAATCCCCATTAAACAACTAAGATATATGTTGTGAATTCAGGAAGAGGTGAGAGGTCTGGCAATGAACATTTGTGAATCATCAATGTACAGACAGCATTTAAATCTACCTGGCTGAATTAAAAGGAAAAGGATTAGAAAAGGATTAAGTGTAGACAGAGAAGAGATTCAAAGGACTAATTCTTAGAACTTTAAAGTTTATAAGTAAATGAATACCAACCAATAAAGTTGTCTAAGAAGGAGTAGCCATAAAAATAGAAGGAAAATCAGGCAATTTGTGGATCAGCAGGAAATGGAAAGCATTTTCAGGAAAGAGAGTGTTCAACTTTATCAAGTACTGCTGGTCAATCAAGTAAGATGAGTTCTGAGAAATGGCCCTTCGATTTCATTAAAATTTATGGAAACAAGTCAAAGACTGAGACAGGTAGCACAGGTACAGCCCCGTGCACAAGGTATAGCTTTTGTGCTTGAGGCCCAAGTTAGACAAGACAGTGTGGAACTAACATAAGAAGGTTAAAACAAAGGTGTCACATGCTGTTTACAAGAGACATCTGTTCCTGCAGAATTCATTTTATGCCATTTTAAAACTTAATTATTAACTTTAACTTAGTAGTGTATTTTCCTAAGGAGCAGAATTGGCTGGAAGGGAGTCTAATTTTATTACTTCACGAAGTTCTATATTATTGAAATGTTTTATAAAAAAAAAAACTTGTGCTATTTTTGTAATTAAAACTAACAAGAACACGTTAAGAAATACATGTAGGACTGGATCAACTTTCAGTATGACAGGATAAGGAGCTCTGCTGACCCACTCCAAGGTAGGACTGGTGAAAATTATTTTTAAAAAACAATCATTTAAAGACTCTGGAAATGGTTCCCAGGGCTTTCACTCTCCTCAGCTCCTAACCTAGGGCTCTTTCTGGGAAAAGCAAGACTTCAACTTTTCTCATCCCACCCCTAGCTGACTGTCATTGAGGCTAACTCCTGGGCAAGTGAGTCAGGAATAATATTCTTAAATACATCTTTCTTATTAAAAACAAAAAAAATCATTTTAGGGTTGTACAAAATTATCACTTTTTTTCTTTTCATTTCTTGGAAGAATAGACTGCTGCATTCTCATAATGGAATTCAGAAGTGTAAAAGGTCCAACTAGACAGTTGACCTGAAGTAGAACATGTTCTCATGTATGAATAATATGTAGTTAATGTGATTCAGTAACACATAACTTTTTTATGAAAATTTTACTATGACTACTGCAAGAATGGTGTAAATGTGAAATTCATTTTTCAAAACACAAAGTACCTGTCTCCTTAGAAAATCTATCATTAGAACAGATTTAAGGCAAAATTCAAACTTTATTTCTACACCTTTTCCCCCTTCTCCCAAATATTACCCAGGCTCTCCTTATTATAACCTCCCTAGCTGTTCCTGATCACTGTTTTTTTTTAACTGAAATATAATTAATGCACAGTTTTATATTAGTTTCAGGTATACAATATTATACAACATTGCTATACAATACTCAGTGCTCATTACCATAAGTATACTTTTAATCTCCTTTAGATCTCCTCCGTGTCAATCACCAGTTTGTTCTCTGTATTTAAGAGTTTGTCTCTTTTTTCCTCTATTTGTTCAGTTGTTTTGTTTCTTAAATTCCACATATGAGTGAAATAATATGGTATTTGTCCTCCTCTGCCTGACTTACTTCACTTAGCATATGCCCTGTAAGTCCAAACATGTTGTAGCAAATGGCAAGATCTCATGCTTTTTGTGGTTGAGTAATATTCCACTGTGGAATATTTACACACACAGTGGAATATCTAATACACACAGGCACATGCACGTACACACACACAAACACTCCATTTCTTCTTTATTCATTCAACTACATTTCTGAGCCTTTTTCCCCATCTCCCAAATATTACCCAGGCTCTAGTCTCTATTTTAACTCCCCTATCAGTTCCTGATTACTTTTATCAACATTACAGTATATTAGAAAGGAATTGGAAATTCTCTTCAGCTTTCACTCACATCTTTTCCACTTCCTATTTCTTTTCACATACATTTCAACCTCACTAAAACATGTTGCTTTTTATTTTCATATGATTCTTTAAAGACTTACAATTAACTGTTCAAACTTTCAATTCTCTTAGGAATATAGCTGGGCAATTAGCTCTAACTTCCAAGATTTCTGTAATATTACACTCCTTAAGGTATTTTAATGTGAAATGGAAAAATCAGTATGTACAGACTATAAGACTTACCATTAAAATATTTCATATTACTTATAAATATATTATGCTATGGCCTAATATAGAGAGAAGATACTAATTCAAGAAATACTTATTGAGCATCTACTGTGCAAGGCTATGGACATACATATTTGATTAAGATAGGTGTGGTACCTGCTGTCTTAGGGTTTAGAGTATTGAAAATATTTTTTTAAATCACTCACATGTACTGAAGTGGGAGATCAGAGAGGACAGTGCATTATTTATTTGAAGTTACTCTATTACTAGTGGTGGAGCTTATATGGTTTCATTCACTCCAAAGTTGGTTTTCAAATAACTCTTATATGATACCCTATTTACTGAATTATCTCCATCTGCATAGATAGATAAACCAGAACAGTCTAAAATTAAGAACTATTGCTCTTAGAGTATGTTCAAAAAATCACTTATAGTTGATTACTAACATGCAAAAAGCAAGGGTTTTAGAGAAAAAGAAAACTTCAGTTTGAATATGGTTCCCATTTACTTAGGAGAGTAAATGTTGAAGGAATATTAGTAATTCTGTTATACATTAAAAAAGATAGTTATGAAGGCTTTAGTCATTTTGTATTCTCCTCACCTGCTTTAACGGAACTGTGGTAGAGAGAGAAATGGACCCACAAAGATGTCTGCATTCTAGCCCCCCGAATCTGTAAATATGTTACCTTTAAAAGTAAAAAAGACTTCACAGCTATGATTAATTTAAGGATCCAGAGATGGGGATATTATTTTGGATTATCTAAGGTGGCTCAATGTAATCCCTATGGCCCTTATAAGAGGGAAGCAAAAGGTAAAAGTCAGAATAAAGAGATGGGTTAATAGAAGCTAATGGCATTGTTGGAAGAATCATGAGCCACAGAATGTAGACCCAAGTGTGGACTTCTGACCACTACAATTGTAATTTAATAAATGTGTTTTGTTTTAAGTCACTAAGTTTGTGGTAATTTGTTATAGTAGCAATAAGAAACTAATGCAGGACCCACTGTTTCAACATACTAAATGAACCTCTAAGGAGAGCCAAGAAAACAAAGAAGCTCTGAAAAGCTTAGAAGAACTATTCCCAGGCAAAGATAATCTGAGTTTGTTGTCTCTTGATCAAAATTTTCTTCTAGCCATCCTCTTACTTTCATTCTACTGTACTGGGTACAATGGGATTTCACAAATTAAAGGCTTTTATTTAGAGTAAATGTTCACATTTATTGATACTTACCCTACTTTATGTATAGTTCTAAGGGTAGTAATAGAGTATATCATTGACTACTCCCAAAAAGATAAGGCAGAATGTCACTCTTACTATTTGATATTTGATATGGAGAAACTCAGGCATGGAAAGAAACCTGCCTAACATCAAGCAATCATTAAGAGGTGCTGCACAGATTCAAGCTAACAAATAACTAGACTGGAGTAGCATCCTTCTCACATTTAACCATCTAAAACTATAAATATCATTTACAACTTGGTAAGAATGTTGGCATCTGGTCACTTTCTAGATAATACCTAGTAGATTTTAGTACAAAAGAAATGAATACGTTTGATGCACAGAGGGTAATGTAAGTTAGCTTTGAGTCATTTATAAATTATATGGCTAAGGATGCTGCGTATTTATGAAAAACAGACATTAAGCAGTTACAAGAGAGGAATAAAATGAAGGTAGGTATATTTTAAAAACAAACTTTTATTTTCCTTTTGATATTCCCCAAGATTGGCTAGGACCCACAAATACAACAGGAAACTCTAAATCAAACCCAAATGCTCTGGGGTCTCATATCCTAAGTCTTTATCGCCATTACTATATATTAACAACATATTTTATTTTTAGAAAGTGTGATTTAAGACCAAACAACTATTTATAACATTATTTTAGGAGAAAAATGTATCCTAAGTTTCAAATAGCCAACTAACAAATAAATAACTTTTATATGACAAGTAATTTAGGGGTTTTAGAGATTGTATGTGTGATAATCTGGCAAGTAAAACAGAATGTAAACAAAAAGTTAATCAGCTGAAAATACTCCTAACTTGGTGGCCTTCAGTTATTCGGAAAGAAAAAAAAAACAAACAAACAGTTGTCTTCCCCAGATGAAGGTTAATCACTTTGTTTCAAGGCAGTCTAAGATGGCAATATGGGAAGATTCTGAACTCACCTCCTCCCACAGACATACTGAATCTGTGGCTACATATGAAACAACTCCTTCTGAAAAAGACCTGAAAACTAGCTAAACAGCTCCTTTACAACAAATGGTAAGAGGGACAAACTGAGATAGGAGAGGCAGAGATACAGTCCCACCAAAAATTCAATGCCCTTAACAGCAACAGTTGGAAGGATCTCCCAAATGCAGAGTTTTCCCTTGAGGAGTGAGGAGTTTGTGCCCCACATCAGGCACCCAAACCCTTAGAACCTGAAATAGAGAGACAAGCCCCCAAAACATCTGTCTTTGAAAATCAACAGGGCAAACAATTAGGAAATCCAAGGACTACAGAGAAATGAGATACTTTTTTTTTTTTAAGATTTTATTTATTTATTTGACAGACAGAGATCACACGTAGGCAAGAGAGGCAGGCAGGGAGAGGAGGAAGCAGGCTCTCCGCGGAGCAGAGAGCCCGATGTGGGGCTTGATCCCAGGACCCTGGGATCATGACCTGAGCCGAAAGCAGAGGCTTTAACCCACTGAGCCACCCAGGTGCCCCGAAATGAGATACTTTTAAAGGACCTACAAGCAGACTAATGACCCCAGGTAATAGCACAAAAGCAGCAGTTTGCAAAGTACCTAGACTATATGAAAAAGAGATTAATTTGCTAATACTAAAGCATCTGCTAGAGAGGCAGGGGTTTGTTGGGACACTCTCTGGGGATGAAGGTGCTAGAAGGCAGGCACTGTATTTGTGCTCCCCTATCTTGACAGCACTACTGGGTATGCCCCAGTCAGGTGCTCTCCCACTGCCTCATTAAACACAGCAAGCACACCCTGGCCCTGTGCTTTCCCACAGCTCTGGGAAAATTGGGAAACATGCAGTCCACACAGGGGATGCTCCTTGACTGCATGGCTCTGGGGGTCAGGGAGACTTGTGTTCCTGGCTCTCCTGGGAATTAAACAATCAGAGAAAACAGTTCTTGGCGGGCTACCGTTTCCAGGGCAATACATAGCAGGTTGACACATCAAGTCCTTCTGTGATAAAGGCCTATTGACTTGTCTTGGAGCTTCAATCTTCAGATTTGCCATACATCTAGAGGCTACAGACATGCTCGCAGGGGACACAGGCTGAGGGACTGGATCTTTGCACTCTCCTCCAGGCCCACTACAGTTCACCAGTACTATTAAAAAGGACCTTATACATTCATCTGGAGCCATAATTTTCCAACTATCACCCAAGAGTCATCCCAGATAGCATAGTTCAGAGGCCAGCAGGGTTTACAACCATAGCCAAACAGAACTGTACATATTTGCATACTTTGAAAGCTACTGCATAATGATATGGCTTCCAATTAGCCTGAAATTAGGCTGAATGAGATTCCTCCCTTTGGAACACTGACAGGTCTTCACACACCTTTAACAACAGAGACCTATCAAGGATAAATCATCAGGCTACTTATACACCACAAAGGTTCAAGAGACAAGAAAGAGCTAGGGCAAGGATGAAAGATAAGATTCATTTTCTAAGCAAGGCCACTCCTTCAAGATGGGGAGAGAGAGCTGTTTCACCTAATGCATAGAAACAAACCCAGAGAGTTAAGCAAAAATGAGGAAATAAAGAGGAATTTTTTCCAAATGAAAGAACAAGAACTTGCGGGGGGGGGGGGGGGAGACTTAATGGAGATAAGCAATTCACCTGATAAAGAGTTCAAAGTAATGCTCACCAAACTTGGGAGAGGAATTGATGAATACAGTAAGAACTTAAAGAGCCAGAAAAGACAAAAAAGTACCAAGCAGAAGTCACAGATCTGAAAAATAAAATAACTGAACTGAAAAACGGACTCAATGCATTCAATAACAAACTAAACAAAGCAGAAGAAAGGATCAGTAATCTAGAAGACAGGGCAGTGAAGTTTACTCAAGGAGAGCAGCAAAAAAAAAAAAAAAAAAAAAAAAAAAAATTTTAAAAAAAAAAAAAAAAAAAAAAAAAAAAAAAAAAAAAAAAAAAAAAAAAAAAAAAAAAAAAAAAAAAAAAAAAAAAAAAAAAAAAAAAAAAAAAAAAAAAAAAAAAAAAAAAAAAAAGAATTTTCAAAAGTTAAGAGAGTATAAGGCACCAGTGGATGGCATCAAGCAGAATGATATTTGCATTTATAGGAGTCCCAGAAGGAGAAGGGAGAAAGGGGTAGAAAAATTATTTGAAAAAATAGCAGCTGAAAACTTGACTAACCTGAGGAAGAAAACAGATATCCAGTTTCAAAAAGCCCAGAAAGTTCCAAAAAAGATCAACCCTAAAAGATCCACACCAAGCCACATTATGATTAAATTGTCCAAAAGTAAAGGCAACAAAAGCAAAAATAAACAAGTGAAACTATCAAACTAAAAAGCTTCTGCACTAGGGCGCCTGGGTGGCTCAGTGGGTTAAAGCCTCTGCCTTCAGCTCAGGTCATGGTCCCAGGGTCCTGGGATCGAGCCCCGCATCAGGCTCTCTGCTCGGCAGGGAGCCTGCTTCCCTTCCTCTCTCTCTCTGTGTGCCTCTCTGCCTACTTGTGATCTCTGTCTATCAAGTAAATAAATAAAATCTTTAAAAAAAAAAAAAAAAGCTTCTGCACTGAAAGAAAGCCATCAACAAAATGAAAAGAAAACCTAATGAACAGGAGAAAATATACACAAATCACATATCTGATAAGGAGCGAATATCCCAAATATATAAAGAACTCACACAACTCAATACCAAAAAAAGCAAACAAACTGATTTAAAAGTGGGTAGAGAATCTGAATAGACATTTTTTCCAAAGAAGACATACAGATGGCTAATATGCACATAAAAAGATGTTCAAATCACTCATCATCAGAGAAATGCAAATCAAAACTACAATGAGGTATTACTTCACACATGCTATATAGTGAGTATCAAAAAGATAAGAAAAAAAACAAGTGCTGGCAAGGCTGTTAGGAAAATAATATACCTTAGGAAAATAATAACCTTAATGTGTTATTAAATGGGAATATAAATTGGTTCAACCACTATGGAAAACTTTGTGGAGATTTCTCAGAAAAATTAAAAATAGAACTATGATATGATCAAACAATTGTACTTCTGGGTATATATCAGAAGAAAATGGAAACACAAATCTGAAAAGATATATGCACCCCTTATGTTAACTGCAGAAATATTTACAATAGCCAATATATGGAAACAATGTAAGTGTCCATCAAATGATGAATGGATAAAGATGTCACACACACACACACACACACACACACACAGTGAAACACTTCTGAGCCCTAAAAAAGAATAAAATCTTGTCATGTGCAACATGGACAGACTTGAGGGTATTATGCTAAATGAAATAAATCAGAAAAATACTGTATCATATACTGTATCTTATATGTACAATCTAAAATGAAACAAAACAAAATAATGAATAAAACAAAACAAAACTCATAGATACACAAAACAGAATGGTGGTTGCCAGAAGGGAAAATGGGTTAGGGAGTTAAATGCACGAAGGGGGTCAAAATTACAAAATAAATAAGTCACAGGGATGTAATGCATAGCATAACTATAATCAATATTATAGTGCATATTTGAAAGTTGCCGAAAGAGTAAAAATGAAAATTTCTCATCAAAATAGTAAATACTTTTTAAAATTTTAGATCACTTTTTTCCGATCTTCATTCTTGAAATTTAGCATACCATTTTTGAATACACAACTATTGAAACTTTCATACAATAGAACTCCTTTCTAGACATTTCATGATGAATCACCTGATAGAAATTTTCAAATGAACTGTTTAAACTGAAGATTTTTTGTGGAACAACAAACATATTTACCAGATTTGCTACAATAAACACTTAATAAAATCCACTCTCCCTTTTAAATTGCACTAGTCCCACCTCTAAATTTTCTAGCCAGGTACTCTTAAGTTTTCTTTAAATAATTTTCCTAGAACAGTAATTATTATTTTCTTGCAAGTGTCTACATAAGACAGCAATCTTCTGTTTTTCAAGTGAGAAGCTTTAATTGATAGAAATAAAGCAATCATTATCCTTTAGAATTCAACCCATGTCTTCAAAAGGACACTTTTATATTTAAACAAATCCCAAGATAACAAAGGCAACAAAGTTGTCTGCCACACTTTAAAAGAACATGATTAGTATGTTCCTATCATATTAGTATGTTCCTATCATATGTACAGCAGTGTATAATCTGGTTTCTAACAATGTCTTAGGGCCCATGCTTTCCTAGTTAATATTGATTTTCTAGATTATTTGTGTGTGATATCCAATTAGAGGTTATTATGAGATTACTTTCATCTTTCCAAACATTTACTTTGATTCTTTTTATCTCATAATGCTGATGGAGTCCTGTTGTAAAGACTGGTAAGCCAGTTACATTGCCAGGAATAATGATAGTGAACAGTGATCTGGGTCCTATTTGTCCATGGCCCCTCCTGTGGAAAAGATAGTCGGACTGAAAACATAATGAAAATCTGTTATTGCATCCATAAAGGGAGAGATAGTTACTTTCCATGTAAATACATTCTCAAGAGAACCAGAAGACATTAGCAAAAGTGGCAGAGTAAGAACCTCCAAAAATTCTCTTCTATATATACACAATTATAAATCTATAAAATATTGTCAGAATCAATGTCTTCAGGACTCTGGAAATTAGACAAAGACTTGCAGCAATTCTTGGGAGTGCTTATTCAAGGAAAACACCTGAATCTCAGTAAAACCAGTGAGCTTTGTGGCATTTTTAACTTGTCTTGATCATAGTCACAACTTCCCATCTTGGTGGTAGTCTTGCAAACTACCAAGCTGTAATCACAGTGAAATCTAGCAGTATAGCAGCCACCAGAGGAGGCAGAACAGTGTTAGAGCACTTTGAAAGTTTCATTTCCAGACAAATGTTAAGTATTTGACTTGTGCGGTAATTGTTAGAAGACCTCACTTACAAACCTGCTTTATTTGACCTCACTCTGAACTAACCCAATGTGAAAACCCTTTCCCTGAAGTATGTACTGAAAAGTTACAGGTAATTATTTAAATTTGCAACTCCCTGGAGTAATGGACAAGAACTGGGGCAAGCCAAAGACTAACCAAAACCTTTATAGAGAAAACCTACAAAATGAGATACCCCCAAGGTCTTTGAAAAGTTCCAACATATTGCTGGGACTCTAGAAAGCTATGTGCATTCACTGGGTTATGTACTTGCCAAGGACTCTGCACATACCCAGGAAAGATCTGAGAAGGCCCTAAGATCTCACCTCTAGTTGACTTGGGGCTTTGTTCAAGCAGTAAGTGAAAATAAGGGGAAATATTTCAACTGGCTAAATGGTTACTGAAGATATACCTCACGATATAGAACCATGCTTGGAAAAGACAAAGACAAAATCTCTATCCAAACGTTAGCTGACAATTAAGCTAAGTGAGCAAAGATTCCAGTGGTCATAGAGGATGAAGGATGTAGACTTTACAGAATTAGCCAGAAAAGTCACTAAAAAAGGGCACCTGGATGGCTCAGTAGGTTAAGCCTCCACCTTTGGCTCAGGTCATGATCTCAGGCTCCTGGGATCGAGGCCTGCATTGGGTTCTCTGCTCAGCAGGGAGCCTACTTCTCCCTCTCTCTACCTGCCTCTCTGCCTACTTGTGATTTCTGTCAAATAAATAAATAAAATCTTTTTTTAAAAAGTCACTAAAAAAACAGCAACAACAATGAACTCTGCCAAAGACAGGGGGATAAGGTATTATGATTTACAAAGTTGTCACATTATATTACTTATGAGGTCTAGTTTTCAAAAACAGCAATAAAAAATGAGTCTTAAGAAGGAACAAAGTGGCACAGCCATTATGCAGAAAAGGCAATTAATAAAAGTTGTCCCTGAAAAGCCTAGACATTGTACTTATTAGGCAAAGAATTCAAATAGCCTATTTTATATATGTTTGAAAAGTAAAGGAAGCCATGTCTAAAGAAATAAAAAGAAATAAAAGAAAGTATGACAATACTGTTTCACCAAATAGAGAATATCAGTAAAGAGACAGAAATTATAAAAAAGAATCAATTAAAAATTCTGGGGCTTAAAAGTAAAAAACTAAAGTGACGTCTATTCTGGAGGAGTGTGGGACTAAAAAGAAAACTTAAGGAGACAGGAGAATTAACAAACTTGAAGATAGATCAATTTAGATTACACAGACTGAGGAATAAAAAGAAAAAGAAAAGAATGAAGAAAAATGAACTGAATCTCAAAGACCTATGAAACACCATTAAGCAGGCTAATATATACATAATGGGAGTATTAGAGGAAAGGAGAGACATAAAGAAAAAAAAATACTTGGAAGAAATAATTTCCCCCAAATTTCCAAAACTTAATGAAAAATATGAACCTATACTACATATCCAAGAAATCCAACAATCCCATTTACAGAAGGAAAAACAAAACAAAACAAAACAAAACAAAACAAAAAAAAACCAAAAAATAAAAATATCAGAGACCTACAACTAGACAAACTGTCAAAGCCAAAGGCAAAGAGGAAATCATGAAAGAACTAAAACTTATCATGTACGTTGGATTCTCAATAAGATTAACAGTTGATTTTTCATTAGAAACCAGGGAGGCCAGAAAGCGGGGGGAACATATACTACTGAAGGTGCTAAAAGAAAAACCAATAAACTAAAAAATCTCAAACAAAAATCTTGTATCCAGCAAAGTGATTCATTAAAACTGCAGAAAAAAATTAAAAACTAAAATTAATATAAAAAGTGAGAACATTTTTCACTCTCAGTCTTTCACATGAGAAATATTAAAGAAATTTTTCCAGTCTGAAATGAAAGAACATTACAGAATAATTGGGTGAAATTGGATCTCTTCCTCTCACAATAAAGAAAAATTATTCAAAATGGATCAAATACCTAAATGTAATATCTAAAACTATCAAACTCTTAAAATAGGTACACATCTTCATGACCTTAGAGTCTTAGATCTAAAATATAAGCAACCAAAAAAAAGTAGATAAATTGAACCTTATCAAAATCCAAGACACGTGGGTTTCAAAAGGATACTCACAGAAAAGGAAAAAGCATTAACAAATCATGTATTTCAGTAGATATATCTAGACAGGATATATCTCAGTGTTATACATGTTTACCTGTCATATATCTAGTATCCAGAATATTTGAAGATCACTTACAAATCAGTAATAAAAAGACAATAACCCAACCTAAATAACCCAACCCTAAATAACCCAACCATTCTGGCAAATGGTCAGAATAGACATTTCTCCAAAGAAGATATACAAATGCCCTAAATGCACCTAAAAAGATACAAAGATACTTAAGACCACTGGACATTAGATAAATACAAAGCAGAACAAAAAAATGGCTAGGATGGCTATACTCAAAAAGAGAATATCAAGTACCAGTGATGTGGAGAAACTGAAAACTTGATATATTGTTGGTAGGAATGCAAAATGGTAGAGCTGTTTTGGAAAATAGTTTGGTAGTTCCTCAAAAAGTTAAACATAGAGTTACCACATGACCTCACAATGCCACTCCTATGTATATACATAATAGAACTGAAAACATATGTGCACACAAAAGTGTGTACACAAAAATACATATTAGAATTGAAAACATATGTGCACACAAAAGTGTGTACAGTATCATTCACAGGAGGCCCAAGTGAAAACCAAATGCCCCAAGTAACCCCAAAAGTCCATCAAATGATGAATGAATAAAACAGAATGTATATGATGATTAATTTTACATGTCAACTTGACTAGGGGAAGCTCAAATAACTGGTTAAACAATATTTCTGTTGTGCTAAGATATTACTATTTTGATTGATGAGATGAATACAGAAGATAGTCCTCTTTCAGTGTGGGTGGGCATTGCCCAATCCATTGAGGGCCTGAATAGAACAAAAAGAGGAAGGTTGAATTCTCACTCTGCCTGACTAGTTCTTGCTCTAGCTATTGATAGAACTGGTACAACAATCTTCTCTCAGCACTTCTGATTCCCAGGCCTTTAGACTGGGACTGACATATGTACCATCAGCTTTCCAGTTCTCAAGCCTACAAACTAAACCACTGATTTCCTAGGTCTCCAGCTTGTAGACGGCCAACTGTAGGACTTTTCAGACTCCATGATCACATGAAATAACATAATAAATCATGTATACACATACACATGCCCTAAAAAGAATACCTATTGGTTCTGTTGTTCTGGTTCTCCAGAGAATCCTGACTAATATAATGTGGTAAATCCATAAAACGGAATATTTATTGACCCAAAAGGAATGAAGTACTGATACATGCTCTAGCATGAGTAATACCCTGAAAACATAATAAAAGAAATTAAACACAAAAGACCACATTTTCAGTACGATTAAATGTGATTCAAAGTCCATATGATTCAGTTAATGAAATTTCCAGAATGGAAAAATTCAGACAAAAAAAAAAAACAAAAAACAAACAAAAAAACCCCTGGTTTTCAGAGTTAGCAGGAATTAGAAATGGGGAGTCACTAAAGAACAGCTATAGTGTTAAAAAAATAAAGTTAAAAATAGGATTACCATACAATCCAGCAATTGCATTAGTAGGTATTTACCCAAAGAATACAAAATACTAACTCAAAGGGATACATGCACTATTTACAGCAGCATTATCTACAATAGCCAAACTATGAAAACAGCACAAGTGTCCATCAAATAATCAATGGATGAAGAAAATGTGAATCACACGCACACACACTAGCATATTACTCAGTCATAAAAAAGAATGGAATTGCCATCTCCAAGGACATGGATGGAACTAGACTGTATTATGCTAAGTGAAATAAGAAAGTCAGAGAAAGAAGAATATATTGTTTAACCCATGTGAAATTTAAGAAACAAAACAGAGGAGCATAGCAGAGGGGAGGGAAAAATAAAGAAAGATGAAATCAGGGAGGAAGACAAACCATAAGACTCTTAACTATAAAAAAACAAACTGAGAGTTGCTGGAGAATAGGTGGGTGGGGGTATGGGGTAGCCTAGTGAATGGAAGAAGATATTTGCAATATTTGCAAATGATATATCTAATGAGGGGTTAACAGTCAAAATACACAAAGAAATTTTACAACTCAACACCAAAAAAAAAAAAAAAGTGATTAAAAAATAGGCAGAAGGGATACCTGGGTGGCTCAGTCACTTAAGAGTCTGCCTTCAGCTCAGGTCATGATCTTACGGTTCTCAGATCGAGCCCCGCATCAGGCTCCTTGCTCGGGGGGGGGGACCTGCTTCTCCCTGTCCCTGCCACTCCCCCATTTGTGTGCTCTTTCTCTCTGTCAAATAATTAAATAATCTTTAAAACAAATAAAATAACTAAAAATGGGCAGAATACCTGAACAGATATTTTTTTCCAAATAAGACATACACGTGGCCAATAGAGACATGAAAAGATGCTTGACGTCACTAATCATCAGGAAAATGCAAATCAAAACCACAAGAGGATATCACATCATAGCAGTCAGAAAGGCTAGTATAAAAAAGACGAGAACAAATGTAAAGGAAAGGAAACCTGAATACAGGGTAAAATAAAGTAGATAGCCACTATGGAAAGCAATATGAAAGCTATTCAAAAAATTAAAAATAGAAATACTATATGACATATTAATTTCATTATTGGGCTTTTACCCAAAAAATGAAAGCACTAATTCAAACATATAGATGTACCCCTGTGTTTACTGCAGTATTATTTATAATAGCTAAGATATGGAAGCAACCCAAGTATTCACTGACAGGTGAACAGATAAAGATGTAGTATTTACACACACACACACACACACACGCACACGCACACACGCGCGTGCGCGCACGCAAAGGCATATTACTCAGCCATAAAAAAAGAATGAAATCTTGCCATTTGAAACAACATGGATGGACCTGTAGGGCATTATGCTTAGTGAAATAAGTCAAAGAAAGGCAAACACCATATAATTTCACTTATATATAGATTATACATAGAGAGATATATATGTAATATATATAGAGAGAAAGAGAGATCATTTGCTGTATTTATAATAAACATCATAAGGGACTTGGCTCCAACTGATTCAAGAAGATCCTTAAAATATCTATGAATTTTAATATGAAGGAATACCATGAGCGTATTGTTTTGAGCGTATTGTTTTTAATCAATGTAGTGGGCCTCAGTGTCTCACAAGTTTTTCCTATATATATTACCAAAACAGTTCCTGAGAAACTCTGACTTAAGTAAAGATAATTACTATTAAGTACCAGAGGGACGGGGGGGTGGGGACAAGATGGCAGGGAAGTAGGAGGAGGCGCCGGTTAAACCCGTCCCCTAAAGTGAGCTGATTACCTACCAAGGAACTCCGATCACCCATGAAATCAGTCTGAGATCAGAATTCTACACATCAGGATCTCTACGGGGGCAGAAGACGCCAGTGGACAGGTAAAGTGGAGTGGGAACGCCGGACTAGTATCGGAAGATAAACAAAAGGGGGAGGGAGCCACCAGAGGAGACCCATTGGAAAGTAATACCCCAATACGAGAGTGTCCTATGACTGGGGTCTGATAGAAAGCACTCAAAAAGAGCAAAGGATCGCAGGGGGTAATTGTGGGAATTGGAACAGCTAGGGACAGGGGCTTAAGTCCCCCACAGAGGACAGACACCCGTGGTGCTGAGTCAGAGAGAGTGCAGCAGAGAAACCAGGTCTTGGTCCCTGAGCCTCGAGGAGACCTCCTAAGGGTGCTTGGCATGTGGCAGGGGCTGGGACCCTCAAGGGGCAGAAACAGCCTTTTTGCAATCCCCACACATGTGCCGCATCGCACTAGCAGAGCCTGACATGCGCTCCACCCACTCCCCTGAGAGAAACGCGCGGCGCCAGCCAGGTGCTCTCACACCCGGAAACTCTGAGCGCTCCCAGCCTGGGCCAGTGGGAAAATTTCAGTGTGCGTTCGCTGCTTGGAATATCTCTGGCGATCTGGAGCTGCCCAGACAGCCGCCGCTGTTGTGGTTTTGAGTACAAGCAGGACACACAGGTGTCCCCAGAGATCGTGGCTGGGAACCTGCTCCGCAGCACCCAGACAGGAATGGACTGGGGCTTCTCTCTGGGAGGGAGGTCTGGGTGCAGTTTGCTTTCCTCTAAACCTCCAAGAACCATCAGGAGCTGCCAAGGGGAGAGAAAACAAACGAACAGACATAAAAACCTCCAGAGAACAAAAGCCTGAAGGCCCGGTTTCCTCAGAGCCCACCCCCTGGAGGGGGGCGGGAGGACTTAACTCAGGAAACACTGCCTGAAAACCCACGCAGCAGGCCCCTCCCCCAGAAAGCTAACCAGCCAAGAAGACAACAATCACTACTACTTCATAGATACAATGTTTAATTTTTAATTCATTCCCAATATTCTGGTTCATTTTTAAATTTTTTTAATCTTTTTTATTTTTTATATAGATTTTTTAGCCTATTTACCATCACAGTGAGATGTCCAGTACATCAAATTCCATAATAACCTTTTAACCTGAACTTTTTGATACATATACCCATGTTTTTCTTTTGCTTTTCTATTTTTTAAATTTCACTTTAGTTTAGATCATTCTTTTCTTTACTTTTATTTGCTAATATTCATATAGAGTTAAACTTCAAGGTATTCCCCTGTCCCCAATCAATGCTACCCCTATAGGTAAACCAATTTTTAATCCCCTGTTATCTTAGGAAAGTTGTGTCCTTTAAAAAAGATATCAAGATACATCCAGGAAGAATCAAAACAAAATTCCTTGCCCACACTGAGATTTTACAACCACTCTCCCATCTTTTTCTCCTACCAGTATTTTTGTATATTTGTGTTTGTCCTGGTAGTATATAAATCTTATACTTAGGGTTCTTTTTGCCGAGGTTCCTTTTTTTGCTGTTTGTTTCTTTGTTTTGCTTCTACATATATATGTACAAATTTTTTTCTTCTCTTGTCATATACTTTTATCAGTCTTTTTTGTTTGTCTATATTTATTTGTATACTTCACAAACCTTACCTTGGAGCCCATTTGGGCTGAGCCTTCTCTTTTATCCTTCTTTCTTTTTCCTGTCTCTCTCTCTCTCTTTCTCTCTCTCTCTTTTTTCTGCTTCCTTTCTTTTTTTCTTTTATTTGGGTGGGGACTCTTGATTACTCAGAAGCATTCCAGGGTACACCTTCACTGCACCAAGGTCGATACATCCAGCTACAACCATTCAGCCATCTCTCACCAAAGTGACTAGGAAGAGGAATGCACAGCAGAAGAAAAATTCAGAGGATGGGCCTTCTGCAACAGAGCTAATGGCTACCAACATAGACAATATGTCGGAAAGGGAATTCAGGCTAACAATTATCGAGGCAACAGCTAGGTTGGAGAAAGCCATGGACAACCAAACGGAATTGATTAGGGCGGAACTGAAAGCCACTAGGGATGATGTTCACAATATTAGGGCAGAACTGAAAGCCACCAGGGATGATGTTCACAAGGCTCTCAATGAGTTCCAATCTAATCTAAATTCTCTAAAAGCTAGGGTAACTGAGACAGAAGATAAGAATTAGTGATCTGGAGGACAAACAGATAGAGAGAAAGGATCAGGAGGAAGCCTGGAACAAACAGCTTACAAGCCGCGAAAACAGAATCAGGGAAATAAATGATGCCATGAAACGTTCCAACGTCAGAATTATTGGAATACCTGAAGGGGAGGAGAAAGAAAGAAGTCCAGAAGATATTGTCAAACACATTCATTATGAAAATTTTCCAAATATCGCAAATGGAAACAGCGTTCATGTACTAGAGGCAGAACGCCCCCCACCCAAGATTTTAGATTCTCGAAACACCTCGAGACACCTGATAGTAAGAATGAGGAATTATAATTCTAGAGAAACTCTCTTGAAGGCAGCTAGGACAAAGAAGCTCCTTACGTACAGAGGAAAGCCCATCAGAATAACGTCAGACCTGTCCACAGCAACCTGGCAAGCCAGAAAGGGCTGGCAAGATATATTC